>ARYC01006746.1:0-36582 GCA_000711775.1 Oxytricha trifallax
GTTTTATGTGAATTTTAAGTATATTTAATGATTATTAGGCGTTTAACTCAAACAAATTTTATCTGCTAGTCTTTATTGTATCTCTTGAATCTTGCTCTCTATAGTGATTCAAGTAAATCGTCTAAAGATTATCTTGGATATGATGGTGCTCTTACAATTATCATGTCTACAATCTGTTAGATTTCTTTGCAGATATCGTCCTGCTTTATATGCTTACTCGCTAAACTTATTGATTATTTCTCTTATTTTGTACCATCGTAAGACATGCCATTCAAAACCCCAAAACCCCTTAGTGAGGTTTATAAGTGCTTTGATTAGTAGGGTAAAGTTGGGGTTTCATTAGGGTTAGTAGAGAAATTAGGTCATTTTGCAAAATGAGAAATAGAAATTAGCGTTTTTTGGGGTCTATTTATGATGAGAAATATTTAGATTTACTGCTTAAGCTTAGGTATGGTGCGAGTATTGATATAGACTAACTCAAACCAGTTATGAATTATGCTGCTATAGCAAAGCTCCTGCGCAAGAGTGCCTCAACAGTTAGGTATCATTGCTTGTTAGCTGTATTGCATTTCAATTCTGGTTCTTGATAACATCCTGTAAGAAAATAAAAGTTCTCTTAGCAGCATATTGAATATCTCTGCGATTCTAAGACTCTTAAGTATTGGGCACATTTCCCACTTGACTAGCGAGCTGTGATGTTTCATCGCAAGTTTCCTGACATGCGTATCTCACCATAGACTATTGCAAATATTTATTGAAGGAATGGTATTACCTTCAAGACTGTCAATAGAGTGAAGAGAGTGATTGACTTTAATCTGCCATTTTATAGTAATAATTTAAACTATATATATGATTAAATGCAGAGGTATGTTGATAATAACGTCAAGTTCATACACGCTGATGAAGCTGTGTTTACGTTTCAACACCTTTATTAATAAGTCTTGGTACAAGAAGTACGATAATATAGAAGTGTATGACTAAAAGGTTAAGGTTGTCACTCACGCAATTTTGGCTGCTATCAGTGAAGATTCAGGCTTAGAAACTTATGTTATTCATCCTCGCTCTATTAAGCGAGAGCAGTATATAGAGTTCTTACATAAGTTAAGAGATAAGTACAACGATCAAGAGATCATCCTGTTTGTTGATAACCTCTCAGTTCATAAGACTAAGGAATCTAAGAAAGCTTATGAAGAATTAAAGATAACTCCTGTATATAATGTTCCTTACAGTCCTCAATTTAATGGAATCGAATTCTATTGGAGTTAGATTAAGACTCACTACAAGAAACTCTTGCTGTATCACCTAATGCATGATCTACAAATCGACACAGTAGACTTAATACAGAGTAGTTGCAAGAGAGTGGGTAAAGACTAGACTACGATATGTGCAAGGAAAGGAAGAATGAATGTTTATTAATAAGTTTTAGACTTAAATGAATGAATTATTTCACATATCAAACAAACTCTTAAATGGATTCGGCTTCTCTTTCTTTTCTTCCTCTGGTGCTTTACTAGGACCCATTTTTCTTCTCTTTGTACCAGCACCAGCATCAATGTTCATTTCATCAAACTTTTAAACTTCATTATAAAGTCTCTTGCTAACTTAATGAATGGTTTGAGACTTTCTCTCTCTGTGAACCTTTGCATTCTCTTTCATTAGAAATATACCAATTCCAGGTTTCCCTAAAAAGTTATAAATCAAAGCTTACTAGAGAGATAAGGATGCTTCTTAAGCTCTGCTAGCCACGTCTCGCTTATTAGTATTCCTTGCTTCATTTAATCTTCAGGAGAAATAGAGTAGCGTTTCTTATGAGCTTCTTCAATAATCTCTCTCAAATAATCCTCTTTGATTGTACCAAGAACACCAAAGAAGAAGTTTCTTTGAGGCAATTTATTTGAGAATTACTTCTTGCTAGGAAGGTAAATAACCACTTCATCATCTTTCATTGCATCCTCGTAGAGATTTGTGACTGAAATCTCTGGGTAGTTAGGTATTTCAATCAGTTTGATTCTTTGTTTTTAAAAGCTTTCTTCTCCTCGCAGAGTATTGCTTTTAAGAATGATATTTTAGTACCTTCCATCGTTGGAAGGAAAAGACCAACTGTATACATCGTTGATTAACATCAATTTATTTTACCATGCTAAGTAAGGTCTCGATAGAGATCCTCCTTGCTTCTGAATCTTGAGATCATTTCTTGAGCCTCAACCCTTTTCATTTGTTCATTGAATGATTCCATCTTTGTTCCTCTACCTATTAATGAATTTCAAGTTTTAATTTATAGACTTCTGGATACTATCCTTTAAAATCTTACTATTAAATATGGGCATCTTATAGGAGGTCAACCCTGTAAAGATACGTGGAGAAAGTTCGCAGAAGCTGTAACAAACTTAGAGATGGAGCTCCATTTTTATCAATTTAGTTCCATTAAATTAGCACTAAATTTGTTTAAATTTAATTAGCACCGGTACTAAATCCGTTTAAGTTTAATTGAGACCAATTTAATAGTACCAAAACTTAATTAGTACCTAGTTTTAATCCAGTGAGGTTTTAATGGAAAAGTTCAAATCTGGTTCAAAACTTAATTGGTACCAGTACCAACCTGAACTTTACCTGAGTTGGTACCAGAATCAAAATTATTAAGAGCAAAATTACAAAAATAATAGTTATAAACTGAGTATAATATGAAGTCTTAGAGCTGAGATCAAACCATCATTAATGCTGTAGCAACTCCTATATAGTCCAGCTATAGAGGCTTTAAGAGCTTTATAATAGAAATTTAAATTTGAATTTAAACATGGCGGTCAACCTAAATCGTAGAGCGGCACTTTTAGGAGCAGGTCAATCAATGCTTAACTTTGGTTCAACCAAGAAACAAGAAGTTATATAAATTGAGAAGGAGGCAGAGCTAAGAGCTCTTGAATTTGAAGCACAGGTTTTTATTATATAGGTTTAAAACATGAAACAGAAAGCTGAAATAGAAGTTTAAACATTAATAAAAGATGTTGAGGAAGAAAAGGAACAGCTTCAGATTTAAAAGATTAAAACTTTTGAATGCAAAGACTGCTAAACTTTTTCTCTACTGATTCCAATTTGAAGAGACATATGAAAGAGGTTCACTCTGGCAAAGCTAAGGTGTATTTTAAGCATGATAAGGTCGATGGCAGGTACTAGTGCACGACTTGTGAGAAGTCTTATACTCACTCAGCTAAAGTTAAGAAACATATGCAGAAGCATCACCTAAGTGAGTTCTTGATTTAAGATAAAGAGACTTAGAAATTAGCGCCCGCTAAAAAAAAATCTAATAATCTTGAGACTTAAAAAGAACAACAGGAGAAGCTCAAGAGGCAGAAGCGAATAGAATTAATGATCAACCTGCTGGTAATGTATTTTTAGCATGTTTTTAAGAGAGAGCCATGTATATTCCTGCACTAAATGCAGTAGACCTTAGCAGTTGTATCGAAAACTACTTACATATAAACGTACCTGCTAAAGCAAAACTCATAGTGGTTGATGACTATGCCTACAAGGTATATCCTTTCAGCTATCTCCTTAAAAACGAGCAGTATCAAAATGAGTTTGCTAACGAATATATTCTACTTAGAGAGGCTTAGAAAAAAGATTGCAAGAATATGCTCAAGCTAGATGGTGTTATTTTAGGGTTTGGTTTCATCGCACTAAGGCTAAAAAAGTTTGAAATGACTCTCCGAGATTATCTATATTAAAACAGATACCCAGATGACTTGAATGATATTCTATCTAATATGATAAAGGGTGTTTAGGAACTTCACGAGCTTGGATACGTTCATAGAGATTTGAAGCCTGAAAATGTTATGATAAATCTTTGCCCTTTAGAAGTAGTCGTAATCGATTTTAATAGAGTCTTAAGATAAGAGATTATAACCTTAGCATAGGTTCTTGGTACTACAGGTCACTTCCCAATCAGAGAGAAATGGACTAATTGCTCTATTTAGTGGGATTTTTGGGCAGTAGCTGCAATAATATTAGAGTGTGATATGGAAAGCATGACTTTCATTAATACAAAATAAGAAAAATAATAAATAAATCTAGCTGAAAAGCACTTAAAACAAGATGATGTATGCTAAGAAATAAAGAAGATTGTAGAGATGATAATAGTAAGAGCTCCAGCATATCCAAGACAATCCTTAGACGATATGCTCGAACCACTAAAGAAAGCGAGATTCAAGAGATACAACAAATAACAAGCAAGTAAAATTCGTGTGATATAATTAAACTAATACTCATTAACTACATATTAATGTCTCATTAAACTTGCGTTTTCTCTACTAACCCTAATAAAACCCCAACTTTACCCTACTAATCAAAGCACTTATAAACCTCATTAAGGGGTTTTGGGGTTTTGATTGTGTTTTCCAAGTTATGATGAATTAACCCTTGAATATTATTATTATATATAATAAGTTGAAAACTTGTTTCTCATTATATTAATATTCATTTTTCTGGTCTGTTTTTATTAGAATTTGTAATTTAGCAATTTATGATATGGATCACCAGTGATATCGTCAAGATCTTAGTCTTTCTCATTTGATCTAATTAATTAACTTGTTTAAATTGCATATTAAAAACTTTTTCCTGTTATATATGAAAGTATTTTATGCATTTTTTTAAAGAAGTACTAATTATAATACCTCTGTCTTTAATTAAGATTCATTGTAGAGAATTTTTTCTGACTATAAATATCTTCAGTTTCTAACTCATATCTTTCATTTTAACTCAAACTAAATTAAATTTATTTATATTTAACTATTAAAATATCTTTAGTTCAGTTAATGCATCTTTTTATTAAATCATTAATTATGTATTGCTTATGTAATCCATACAATTTATTGGTAATATACTCGTCATTTACTCATAATACAGCTATTTTATTCTATCATAAATACAAAAATGGAGCATTTGACTTTTTATTGTTGTCTTTAAAGAAATATTCTTACAAATATAAAACCTATTTAAATATAATTATTTTGTTTCAATCATAGCATTACGCTTAGATGTGATATATTGTTTAATTTTAAATTTAAACTTAACATATTACTTAAATATATTAATAAGAAATCATGTAAATCAATAAATTAATTAAACTTAAACAGATAATTGAAGCAGTACTTCCCATTTTTTATCTAAATATACTAATAATATTTATTTAGTAGAATTTGTTGAATTAAGAAACAAATCAGAGTAACATCAAAGAGTAATCATTCCTTAAATTATCATCTAAATCATGCCTCTGACTCAGTAAATTGTTTCATATTGGCATATAAGTATATTAATGATTGTATTTTGGAAATGGTTTAGTTTTGTTGTTATTGTGATTTTATCTTGTTATAGTTTGTATTGGCAAAATACTAACATTTTTTTAAATCATTGATATAATAATAAATTACAATATACAAATGAATATTAATTTAATTATGAAAGCATGGATAAACGAGGATACTATTGTTGAATTTATGTAGCTAATTTCATTGTATCTATAGTTATGGTATTACTATATATTTTGGAATTTATCTATCATACTAAAGTATTAGTTATTTAAATTAATGGTTTGAAGTTCAGCTTTTAAAAAGCTTTTTCATTTATAAATTCCTTAACTATTCAAATAAAAGCATTTATTTGGGAAGTCCTATTTATTTTTTGGAGTTACATAATGAATATCTACATAACCAATATCTCCTAAGATTCTGACGATAGTATAATTTGTCACTATTATTTTTAATCTTAGAATTTGTTTCTGTGCGAAGAGAATAAACACACTAACTCTTAAATTAGACATATAGCGACTTTCATTTCATTCTCCAGTAAACACGAGCCAATTATTTTTCAATGTTTTTTAATTTGATAATCATAATTCACCTGAATTCTTGATACTATCTTAACTCTAATTAGAGTGACCACAATAGAGATATTATAGCACACTCGATTTGAATTATATCGTAATGCTTTCAACTTGTGTGTTCTCTAGATTGATAGTTCTAGTATATTAGTATGGTGATTACCATCATTCATGAAAAGGATCTTAAGTCTGGCATTATTTTTCCATCAATCTTAGGATGTCAAAAATTGTCTTCCTCTTATTATTCAAGTAATTCTTCTCAATTTCAGTGAAATTATCTATTTAAATTATTTCTAAACACTAAGGAAATCCATTGAATTCTGATGGTTTCTTCTACCATGTCATATAGAAAGATTGCTAAGTCACTTCAAATAGATTTTTTTCTGATGAATAGGCATCGTTAAACAGTTAAAAGGATTTATCTAGCAATTTAGATTATTTAGTATTTCCATGATAATCTGTCAGTATAATAATTTAGTAGAAATTTTGCCTCAATCTTTACTTATTAATTTGAGTTTATAGCTCCCTATTTACTCTAAATATTCATGAAAGATTATTTACAGTCCTCGATTGATTTATTTTAGATTTTAATTTCTATATGCATTGTTCAGACATATAGTATGATAGGTAAGCAATCAGTTCTTGAGAAAGATTTTTCATATTCATATTATGATCCCAATTAAAATTTATCGGTTATAAATAAAGCTAGTTTTTATTGATAACACTCTCAGTTTATACTCTGCAAACACATCTGCCTCTTAAAACTGTGACAATTTTATTATTAAAATTCAAATCTTACAGTGAATAAAATTTTATTAAAAAGAGGCAATTTTATTCCCATTTTAATATTAAATAAATGAATTTTACTTAATCATCATTTAATATTCAATTAGTAAATTAAGTCAGACTATATGTTTACTCTAAACTGCCAATTTAGATATTAAAAGCTTTCTATGATAAAACAACTTGAAAAAAGAATATAGCATTAATTTTTTAACAGGAAAATATTAACATATTGTATCTTACTTAATCTATAATAAAATTTTTATTTTTAAAATAAGCAAATATTTTTTGTATTAATTTTAATATTAATATTTTTAAATATATTGTTATTATTCTTTTAAATATGGTAAACACTTTATTAAATAAGAAACATAGAATGGATATACTGAGCAAAATACAAAGAGATATCATACAAGGTGACATTGAGAACGATGAGTGCCAACACATTGCATAATACACAATAGACATCATCTAACAAAACAAAAGTCAATGGGGACTTCATATACTAGAAATCATCACATTCACAGCCAGGAAAATCATAAGAAAAGGGTTTTCAATTGTCAACTAATTCCAACTTCACCTGACAAGAATCCAATTTGAGGAAAAAAACAACTACGAAGCAGTTCAACTATGGACCTTATAACTTTTCTAAATGCTTAGACTGGCCTCGATAAACAACAAATTTAAAAAACCACAACAGGCAACAACTAAACCCCAACATTACTATCTCTAGAGCTCTCAACAGCTCAATCCATGAGAAACCACCCTCACCTCCAAACGAGGAAAAAGCCATAGAGATAAGCCTAAGCGGGGTAGTAACCATGAAAGTGATTACTATATAATAGATGGCAACCATCCCTCACTAAACAGAAACGCCAACCTCATAACAAAAAGAGTCATATTCTTTGACAATGAGGAAGACTGGAATTTGTAGAAGAAAAACAAAGATACGAAGAATGCGATGACAGAGGCTTGTACTCAGAAGACTCAAGCGAACCCACTTACTACATAGAAAAGTGACACTGAAGGACAGAAGTAAGCCATTAATCTTCCCCCTATTCACCCAGTCTAAATTCAAAATGACGTCAAGACGTCACGGAATAAATTAAGTATTTAATAGGAAATTAATAAGAAATCACAAATTAAAATTTAGTACTAAATACGGATCCTAAGTAAAGTTTTAATGATTATTAAATTTCTTAATTTTAAACTTGATTTAACTAAGAGATGCAGACCATTTCAAAGGCGTAACTCCAAGAAAACATCGACACTAGAGAGCCTTTTATTACAATATGGATGAGACTCACAAGCCATTACATCAATCTATCACAACCTTAGTTAAAAAAACTAATTGATATAGTCAAAATGGACGACATTTGGTTGGGATAATATATTAAAGACAAAACTAACTCAGCAATCGAGACACCATAGGATCTTTTTAGCTTCATACAGCTTTTCAACATTGACATACCAAAGAATGTCACAGCTAACGAGCTTAGTTGTATCTCAATCAGATCAGACTACCACAATCATCTAAACAAAGTAGATATCTTCGTTAAATGCCTTCAAAAGCATGCTCACTTTTTAAAAAGCGGCCTTGTCCAACTAATCACTACTCGATGCAAAGAAATCATAGAAACCAAGCTAATGAAATTCTCAATCCAAGTCAAAAATTTCGACACGTAATTCAAATTCAAAAACTTGGGAGACTAAGTTCAAATCATCAACCAGAGGAGAAAAGGAAGAAAAGGCAGGCTTCAAAAAAAAAGAAACCAAAGAAACAAAGGAAAAGGAAGAGGAATAAAGAGAAGATATACATGGAGAAAATCTCCAAAAATTAACTAAAAGAGCTAGTCCCTTATAAGCTATGATGCTTAACTGATCGGGTGCCCCAGAGACCTCAGTGTGATCATATTATTATTATTTTTATTATTACTATTAATATTCTTTTAAATGTTTCTTTTTTATATAAATGTGAATTTTGGTAAATAATAAAAATATTTAATAGATATATTTGTTATTCCTTTTTAATTAAAGTTAATATCAAATGCTAATATAATTACTCTAATTTTGAATGATAAATAATTCTAATTCGAAAATATTGATAGCTATTGCAATAAAGTAAAGAAATATTGAGTAAAACGAAAACAAAGTACACCCAAACATGAACTTTATTGTGAGTTATCTGATATGACATTAAATTGTCTTATTTTAAAATGTCTTATTTCGCTACCGAAAAATATTTATAAATATCACAATAATGATTTATAGAGTTATATAATGAGCATATTTTATGATAATAAATATATATAAACTGTAATTTTTAGAAAACTAATTACTAAAAGTAAAGTGTAAAATAAATACTATGTATAGTACAACTTAAAATTATATTAACTATTTGTGATTCAATCATTTATATAAACATTTCTCACTACTAAATTATGATTAGTAGTGGTTGGTATTCCTAGTTCATTTAATATTTAGCAATTCTTTTCTATTATATTGTTTAATATTTCAAAACACATGATGGATATTTTGAAAAGAACTTTAAAAAGTAGTTTTACATTCTTTTAATAACGCATTTTATTCATTATTGATCCACATAGAATTCAATTGCTTTTAATTGACTTGAAATCCAAAATAACTAAAATACTTAAATATATTCAATATATTCAATAATATAATTAATTCTATATTTTAAACTAGACTTAACAGTTATATGTATATTAATTATTAGAAGCCAAATGTTTTGATTTTATTATATTTATTTATTACAGTTTATTCAGATTAAATAATTAAATTAAACAGGTAAATTCAGAAAGTTAAGTATCAATCAGTGTTAAATATGGGAAGGTGAAATTTTTTGCATAACAATTTAATAAAATTTATCTATATAATTAATTAGTTATAATTTAAATTTACTATTAAATTAAATATTATTGAATACTTTAATTCTTATATGATATTATAAAATATATATATAAACCATAAATTATTGATTATTACGGGATTACATCTTTCTCTCTGCTTAATATGCATGTATAATATAATATTTACTAAATCTTTATTTTCAATTTATATCAAATTAAATTCAAATATTAATGACTAAACATAATGTAAGCAGTTTATGATTTAAATATTATAGTTAATAGCTTATATAAATTAAAATTGATAATAAAATTGAGGGTAAAAATTAATAGAAACTAGATATTGCAAAGGGATTGTAAATTACTGGTAAAACATAATTCACTTATTTATATGGAAAACTGTGAATAGAGACAGTAATAGCTAAAATTAATTTGAGGCAACTTCGAATATTCAAAGAAAAGTCAAGTAAGTTAGCAACCAAAATACCCAAATATTAAATATTAAATTACTGATATTTTTAGAAACTAGAACAAGTTTGATATTAATTGAAATAACAGCCAATATTTAACTTTTATCAATCACATAGAGAAACTGAAAGATTGATCAGAAGAAATCGTATAAATGTAAAAACCAGAGCAGTAATAAGATATCCAAAGAAACAATAAACAAATAAAAGATAGCCGCCGATCTTAAAAATTGAACTCAAAATTTGGTAACAGAATGTAAGTGACTAAACTTCAATCTGAAGCAGTACTAAATGATGAGGAAGCCAGAAGACAAGAATCTAGATTCTTTATATATTCAAGTAAATAAGATTACACGAGATCATTGGCCTCAACAAATAAAATATTACACAAATTTATAGGCAAGCACTAGAGAAAGCAAAAAAAAACCCTTCAATAATTCATTGCATGGAACATATTTATAGAATTCTTCAGAAATGGGACTATGAGGTAGATAACTATAAGACTTATTAATTTTAATGATAATGCCAATAAAATAGTAACGACAACTATCTATGATTATAATAAAAGATGTTATAGCTACCTTAAAGAGTTTAGTAAAAGGTAGAATAAGGAAGATCCTATAGAATAGATCTCGAAAGTGGTAATTATGCCCATAAAAAGAAATCAACCAGATTATATATTTCAAATAAAGAAAAGGCTCAATAGTAATTTAATTAACAGAGACTAATTGACCAAAAAATAATTTACATGAAATTATTATGAAAGCTTAGGCCGACTACCTTACGATGATTCTAAAAGATTTAACTATTAAGGTGCTAGTATAAAAAACAGCACTAGTAAACATTCCTAGAATAAGGGGTACAAGAATCAAAGAAATTATAATCGTCAATAAGAAGTAGCTTGATGGCAAAATAGAAAAACAGAGCAAAGCAATATATTAATATTTATCATCGTCATTAATTGTTTAAAGAATAATATCAATAATGATAGTAGTATAAATTAATACATTAAACAGCAGGAGAAGGAAGCTATGAGATATGGAGCGTTTCCTAGGCATAAATGAGCAAGAATGACCAAAAGCGATTCTTCTCTCCAGCAAAAAGACATTTCCAAAGAATTAGAAATAAATGTAGCTCATCAAAGGACTGAATAAACAATAAGAAAGTCCAATTGGATGAGAGACTTTGAAATTATTTGTCAACAATAAATTATTATTTATGATTACAGAGATCTGGAGAAGATGGTGAGACAGTAAGTAGTGACACATAGATAATAAATTAATGTCTAAATGTTAGGTTGTTAAAAAATGAAGATAATACTTATTTAACTGAAAATTGTTAAAATTTACAATATATTAGTTTTTAAAAAAAATAATATATTAAAATACTCAGAAAGAATTAGCTGCTAAATGAAACAAGGTCCAATATTGAAAATGGTAAAAATACTAGCAAAATATATTACAATATACTACATTTCAGTGCTAATAGTTTTATAATGAGATCCTTATTAGTAGACAAACTAATTTAATTTTAAGTATACTATAATTTTTAATATAATTTATTCATATTTCATTAAAATTACAGGTTAAAATCAATAATAATATCACATTGAGGTCTCTTGGGACCCTCAGATCAATAATATATGTTAATATATAAGGGTATAGCCCTTTTAAGTTATATGGATTTCATATGAGCATTAACTACTTTTACATAAAACAATTTACTTCTCTCTCATTTTAGTCTCACCATTTCTTTTTCTTTCAGTTTTCCTTTCTCTATCTTTGTCTAGTTCTGAAATTTGAGGTTGACTAATCTGTTTCATTATGTTGACCAACTATTTAATTTTCATTAGCACTCTATTGAAGTGTGTTGGTGAGAAGAACTCTTTCTTGTATGCTTCTCAATTATATCTCAGCCTTGAACAGTGAGCTGAGTTAGTTAACTAGTTAAATTTTCAATTCTCCAAATTTTGGATCTACGTTGGCTTATTTCGCTTCAATAAGTCTTTGGAGTATTTTGAATCTTAAATCGCTGGGATGGAAATTTTCAAATTTACTCAGTAAAAGCTTTGTCTGCACTTCTTTTGTACTGAGTAGCATATCTAGTTTTATGTTCACTGACTATATGTTACTATTTAGTATAGTTTTGGGTTCTGTTAAAGTGTCGATCATAATTTGGCCAGATTCTGATGTGAAGTTTAGTCGTGACGTGTTTAAAGGGATCCCTATTTAGTACCCCAGTTTGGAACTGTAACATATCTAATGTCTGATTTCTGCCTAGAAGTGACCCCTTTTGCATTTCTGGACCTTCTTCTTGAGTTTTCATTTTTTTTTATTTGAAGAGGATATGGCTTCCTATTCGATTCTTTTGGAATCTGGGTGTTTTCTTTTATTTGTATTATAGAATTAAGGTCTCTTAATAGGTTGTTTTGGATTTGGTTAAGAAAGTTTGTCTCTGAAGCTCCATTCTTGTTTTTGAGCTTTCATCTTATCCTATTAGATAGTGGGGTTTTGGTTTAGGGGTCTCTGGGTTATGTAGAATTAAGAAGATTGGTTCGGATTTGCAAGGATATCTTTCTTCTTAAATTGCTTGTTTGTCTCTTGTTATTTACTTTTCTCTTACTCTTTTTCCCTTTTGTTGTGTTAGGTGTTGGGTATTAGCTAGTCTTATTTATACGTAAAACTGTTAAAGAGTTGAGAAAAAGTTTCTTTCCTTTTGAAGGAGTCAACTGTATAGTTAGGAACTTCCCAATTCAGTTATGCTTGTTTGGTTGGCGATTCTATGACTTACTGTTGTTCTTCTTCTTGGATTCAGTCGAAGACTTAACTATATAGTTCATTCTTACTGTAGTCTAGGGGGAGGGATTCCTCAATCTCCATGTCAGAGTCTGAGTCGTCGCTGTAGTACATTAGGCATTCTGGGTATTTAGTAGGTGGGTTTGGGCGATTATTTCTTCGTCTGATATCTCACTGTTTGTTTCCCAATGATCATCATCTATTTCTTGATCGATAGTAGCTTTGCATGCTTATGATGCTGAGTTGTTAAAAGAGCTTTCGGTGCTTGTCAAAAAGGAGGAGCCGAGGTTGAGAAACTATCTATTCAGAATGTGCGTCATATTGTCACTGTTCCTTTTAGTATCAACCAAATTTAATAATAGGTAAAAATCATTATTATATTAAGCATTATAGAATTTACAGAAAACCTTCACTAATATTAAGCAGGTTATATAGTAAAAACAAAAGTACTCATTGTCATTCTTTAATTAGTATGGTAATGCTTTAGTAGTTTGCATAAAATGACTATATAAATAACTGCTATATGCAGTCTAATTTTTAAACAATGAAATATATTTAGTTTATGCATAGTTTAAGCGGTATTATAAATTAAAATATTGAATTAATCTTATATTTAATTGAGAATCTTTCAAGTTATAAACGTATTATAATTAACTATATTAAATTGCATTTATATGAATATCCTTATTTAATCATCTTTGTTTAAACTTTGACTCTAATAATGTAAATTTGATTAAAAATAACATTTAAATTCTTTTCCTACTTATTCAAAGTGGATAGCAGGGTGTGATAATTATTTTAAATTCAAAGTTTTCACATTAAAGAATGATTGAATGTAATCTCATCAAAGCGATAGTACAAGTAGGATTCGACTTAAATATAAATTAAAATAATATTACTTTAAAAATACTGTGGTCTGGAAAATAACTAAGTGGTTAAACTTTAGAATATTGCTAAAGTTTCTAAAATAGGGAAGAAAAGTCTTATTGAATTAGAATTTGAGAGAGAAGCAACATGAAACTAGTTCTGCTGCAATTATCAAAGTGAACTTACATCTAATTAAAATCATAAAGAAAATTAAAGTGAACAAATATATAAGATCAATAGCGCGCTCTACTTCTAACATTGAATGACTAAAATGATTTTTTTAAAACTAATAACTATATTAACTTAATTAAACTACTATTATACATTAAAGATCCTCAATAATTAAGATAAATAAAATCGTATCTATAAAAGCATATGACACCGTCTAAATACAAACAAATGAGTATTCTAAAGTAATGATTAAATGGACAAGACAACTAAATAATAAGATTAGTTGAGCAAATCTCAAAAATAATAATTGTAGAGAAAAGATATGGTAGATAATTGGAGTTTCTTAAGGAAGCCGGATTTCCCTTATGATGTTTAATCTATACTCACAGAACACAGTAATATTGTAACCAGAATTATGGTCTTTAATCAAGTAAGCTTTGTTATTTGCACTGACTGACAACACATTGATTAATGTGAAAAACTATATATAATTGAAAAAAAAGTGTTAAAATTGTTAAAAGATAGAATAAAACCACATAAAACATGAAGCAAAATTCTATATAAAAGTTAACACTGAGTTATGCGAAGAAATTAAGTGAATTAAACGTAGTAGAAGGAATAAAAATAGTTCGAGATCAAGAAAAGAAAGAATTGCTGATGAAGACTTGTGTGAGGATAAAGTAACTTACCTGGATGTGCCAAAGCTTAATTAAACTAATTAATACAACAATTTACGACAAGAATAGTGAAGGCATAAAACATGTTAATTGTAATATCTATATAAACTACTGATTGCATTAAAGTACATGAAAGAAGGAATACTTATATGATTATAATTCAACTAAATGAATGTCCAAAACATGAAAAATATTTAATTTAAAAAATACTTAGAAATGTTACATATCTTAAAGGAAGAAGAACAATCTATAATATTTGATGATCAATTTTGAAGAGATGAGGAAAGCATAATAATATACTGGCAACTGTATTGAAACATGAAACAACAAGAGAAAAGCACACATTTAAAAGAAAAAAGCTTTTCTTATCAAAGAGTACAATAGATTCAATGATAATTACAGGCTTATAGCGAGAGAACAGTAAGATCTTCTGGATGAATAACTACTTCAATAACCACCTAAACATTTATGAATATTTGCCAGAAGACTAATCAACAACAGAAAATTGCTCCAAATTTGATTCATTAAAGTCTTTTGTAACTATAGACTGATAGATCTAGACAACAAGAAGCAGATCAAAATTAAAATAGTGAATATTATTTGGTTTAACGACAAGTTTAAATGATTAGAGTTATATGGAAAGGCTATAGATGTGATAATTAAAACAGAACTTATATGAACAACTTAAACATCAATAAATGTGAAATCATAAACCATTAAGCATGATAGATACTGTGATTTATGTTATATGGTATGACTTAGCTTTGTATTTTGCTTTTCTTTTCATCTAAAATAAATAAAAAATGCTTTATTTAAATATACAATACTTTAAAACCTATATATGTAACAGATCATTCGTTAACATGTCTATAATCAAGGTCATTTGAATAAATTACCTCCACTATACAATTGAATCTGATAGTTAGATATATTACAACAGGCTTTGAATAATATTTTTTCTTCATGGTATACTTAACAATTTATTTATTGATTATATAATATTCATTACTCTTAATAAGCAATCAAAGAATATATTGTAAGTAATAGAGGAATACATAAATACGGCAATAATCTATTAATTAGTAAATATACGAGACAGAGATACTTAATAGTGAAGGTCATCAGCCAAAGAGACACTTCTTTCAAAGTTAATATCCCTATATTTATTTTTAATTGAAGTTCCTAGAAACTATAATAATTTAGGCAGTCTCTCTTATAATGAAGACAGCATTAAAACTTTAAACTGTCAATATTCATGAAGCACATTTATTATTTACTATGAGAATAAAAGCCAAGTACACAAATTAAGCTAAACTTTTTATAGCATAAAATATAATTTATATTATTCTTCCAATAGAGTTATTCTTGATTCTATAAATTTAATTGATTCAGAAAGGATTAAAGCTATTTGAGAAAGACTTTAAAATAATTCATCCTTCTTAGGTAGTTTCCTTTAAGAAACAAGTCACTGTGTAGTTTGGTATCACATACATTTTGATGTCACTTACTTATATGAGTGGTGATAGACTCAGCATTCTTTATAAGCTTATTTCAAAGGCGGGACGTCATTTCCTACACTGTGCTGATAAAATATACTGAGGGAACTTGCCAATTTGAATCAAAAAGATAAAATCACATTCCAGTCTGCATTTATCATATTATATTACATCTCATTAAATAATAGGGAGTTATTTAATTTAATATTTAATATGTTAGTCTATTTATATATATATATATTTATTATTTATTTAATACATATAGAAAATTGTTAAACACTCATTCCCTTTCAACAATGGGACAATATATTTATAAAGAAGAAATAGTATGGATATAAAAATGAATAAGATTTTAACTTATAATATAGTTTGAGACATCATCCTACTGATTTAGAAATTCCATTAGAAAAAAAAGTTGACTATCTTATTATATACTGATAAAAAATTTTATAATGAAAAGAGGAAGATTTGCATAAAACTACAACAAGGAAGAATCCGAATGTTTATTCATTAGAATGCATATATCTAAATAATCAAGGAATACTCATCAGCAAGAAGAACAATTGATAGAATTCTATATATAAAAAGAAATATTCGGAATAAAAGCTTGACCTAAAATGTTACTTTAAAATTTATAGATTGCAAACTCAAATTTAGAATAAATATTAAATCAATCTCGATGATAAAATTTTTAAGTATAGACAAGACATAAAAATGGTTAAAATCTATAATTTTAAAAATGAGAAGAAAAGCACAGCAGATAGATTTAAAGAAAAGATTATAAAACTCCAGGAATATTTTATTAAGAAATTAAGGAAAATATAAAATTGGGCTTTTATTATTATTTATTTGTAATGTAAAATCTCAATAAGGAATTGCAAAAGTGGGTAGAGAGTGAAAATAAATTGAAACACAAATTTCAAATTATTTTAAACAGTTTTATCATACAAACCCCAAAAGTGAGGAAATTTCTCCATCTTTCTGGTCAATCAAAATCGGTCAAACAACCAAACCACTTTATGGGCTGGTCTTTAGGGTACCCTACAGGGTGTGTATCATGTCATGTTCAAGGCTCGCTAACTAGTGCCTTGCTATTTCGACGTCCTCATACTCCAAGGTGTTAGCATCCAGCACATCCCATCATGTTGTCAAACGGAGGGAGGGATTACTTGGTCATAATTTGCACATAGAACGAGAAGATCTTAGCAACCTTGTCATCGAACTTCATCATGAGGAGGATTAACCATTTTCTACAAAATTTATGATTTAAAATATAAGATTTTAATTTATCAAATTATTTTATGAATATATTTTTAATCTTTTATAAATAATCTAGACTTTATTACACTCAATATTCCAAGCCTAGTATCTCCAGATGATATGAAACTAGGTTTATTCAATAGCCTAATTTATTCTAGGAAGACATCTAACGCACGGCATTTTGGATCCTCCACATGATGAAGTTGGACTTGATTTCCTTTTACTATATATTTTCTTATTAAATACATAAATTTCGATTAATAATTAATCAACCTCTTTCTATATTCCCCTAAATCTTACCACAATCAGACTTCCTGGAGACCAAGGTACAGCTTTAGCATTTCGATGTTGAGTGAAACACAAAGTGAAGGTAAATAGTTTGCTCAGAATTTCATCATCACGTCACAGACTGCTATTTCAATTCACTCTGATAAGCCATTACATAATCTATGTTTTGATTTTGATTAAAAAGAATAGTATTGATATTTATAATTAGTTTTAACTTTCTATTCATTAGGTATTCATTTTACTAAAACAGTAAGATTTGTTAATGATTTTTAGAAAGGAATAATAGGATACTCTCAAACATGATGTTTTCTAGGATACTTAAATAGAAGAGCTGAGTATCTACTTTAATATTATAGTTCAATTTTCAAAAACATTCTTATTTAATTTTATTCTGCATTAGTAAAGAAAGAATCTATATTTTAGCTGGTGTGGTTGTTCTACAAAATAATGCAAGTTAATAATTAAAAGAATAAATATTAAAGATTATATTATGAAAACTACATCAAATTCTTGACAAAGCTAAGAAGAAATCGTTAAATCTCTTTAAAAAAACAAATTATATGAACTTTTAAGTCTCTAAATAAAAATTAATTGTCATTAATAATCCAAAATAAGATTAAATTAGGACATAATGGAATATAATGATAATAAAATATAATAAAAAGTGGTATTTCAATTTTAAATATAAGTCCTTTCTGTTCTTTCTAAGAGATAGCAATATTAAGAGATAGATTATACGCCAAATCACAAAATGATAGTTCAAATTATTATTATCTAGATTTTGACATTTAATTTACTCAATGACTATTGTGAAATTTAGTTACTCACATTGTTATAAAATATAACCATAATAATAGTGATAAATTTCTATATATAACTTATTTAATCTATAATTAATTCTAGGGACTCTAAGAACACTGCTCTATATAAACAGATTAGTGTCATTTTATAAGTTTTAATTGAATTTTGAGGACAAGATAAACAATGAAGAAGAGTTAATCAGAGAATTTGTTTAACTTTAACGAATTTTTACTGAAGATATTAATTCCATCAGATTATTAGCTTCAAATCTTATAGTTCCTTCTTTTAGTGTGGACTATTAATTAAAGTTATAGTATATCAGATATAAAATGGACGATAGATAAGTAAATTAAGCATTTGTCAATATAAAATAAGTACTTGTTGTTGCTGGAGGAGCTAGTCATTCTCTAAAATTCTTAAATTACAAAAATATATCTTAAATCTTAAAAACTTCATCAATACTTATTAGTATTGGATATGGTGATATTGCATTGAAGATATGACAGGCAAGAGTTCAAAGATAAAAATAAAAGAATTAATGGCCAGACATAAGATATAATTATAGTGATTATTATAATGAAAAAGACTGTTTCAAGATAAGTTTTCATTAAAGTCTATACTATTTTATTAATCTATTTCAGATTTAATTTAACTAATTATATGTTATATTTTAAAAATAAATTAAATCATATTAAATAAGGCCTTTTGCTCAACCTTTCCCTGTTTTATTTCGAAAAAGAACAATCTCTCCAACATGGCTATGTCGCCTTTGCTCATGTAGTGGTAAATCTCATGGTACTTGTGCATAATTGATGAAGAGTGAAGGTTGTGAATAAAATGGACGGTTGTGCATTCTGCTCCTCAGCATGTTGAGGTAGTCATAATGTCTAAACACAAGATAGTTTTGCCCACTTCATAAACCTCTCCAGAAGATTTCTTGTCATTCTATTCTATGCATAAATATTATTAGTATCAGTATTGGTGTTGGAAACAGCAAAACTTGCATTAATTAGCAATACTTCAAGGTAAAACAACTTGATTAGAGTCGTAAGGTAGCTAAATAAACTATGTTATTCTATTTTCGATCTACTTAGCATCTTAAACTAAACCAAATGATATAAAAGCAATTAATGAGGATATAAAGAACAAATTTAAAAGTGATATTTTAACATATTAAATTAGCAACTTGATTATTAAAGATTAGAGTCATAAATATATTATGTATTAGTTTAATTAATTGTAACACTTCATAAAACAAATATATTAATAAATATCAGTAAATTTATAATAAAAATGTACTTATTAATATGATTTGAGTAAAAAGATTAGAATTTAAGGAACTAAATAGTTACAATTTTAAATCAAATCAAATATATAAATAATAAATAATACATGCCAATTTCATATATCATAATGTCAATAATGAACAAAGTAGTATCCTTCAGTAGTCTTTTACTAAAGATTCTATTACTTTCTTATTTATTTGATGCTTGTAAGACCTCCTTTTTTAAATCTATTGAGTTTCTCTTTGGCACCACCATTATTTTTGCACTTAATGATTTTTATATCTTTCTATAAAAATTAACTATTTCTCAAAACTTAAATAAAATATAAGAATTATTATAGCTTATTAAATTACCATTTTTCAGTTAAACTAAGCTTTTATCTGTCTATTTGCTCGCTATATCCCAAGTTTCAAGTCACAACTCTTTTAATATGACTATTTATTGAGCATAAATTCATATTTTATATTTACCAAATATATTCAGACTTTTTTCATTGATTTAATAGCTCTTTCCACAATTTCATTATTTATAATGTGTAATTGTTTCACTTATCCTTTATGTTTTATTTTTCTCTTCTTTATTTTTTTTATAATTCCTTAATTTTCATGCATTAATCTTATCTCCAAGTTAAATTTGTGTGAAGCAATACTTTATGTTGATTTATTGTATAATCAATATATGTAATATTTAATGCTGATTAATCTAATAACGTCTGTACCTCTTGTCCTAATTTTTATAAAACAAACATTCTAATGATCAACAATTTTGTAAGGTTCTAAGTTGCATTATAAATTCTTCTATATAATCTCCTATAAAAAAGAGTCTGTAGTTATATTACTTAATTTTTTCATAATACCATCAAAATTCCTATTGTATACTGATATCTTAAATTTCCTTCTTTTTAGATCATTTTTTAGATATTATGTGCTAATTTATTGCATTACTCACAGATAATTATTGATTAAACAAATAGGCTATACACTTACCAGAATCTGGTCAGATTCTGATCAATAAGAATGAAAAATACAAGCCTCAACTAATAAGGGGTAAACAAACAATCAACTTGGATATATATACCAAACCTAAAGAAGTATAAACTAAACTATTACTCAGTAAATTCTAACATTTCAATCCATAGGAAATAAGATTTAAACTTCTTCAAAGGCTAATAGACTCTCATGATGAAAATAAATACCATAATTTCAACACAATAGAGATCCAATTGATTAACTAACTCAGTTCTCTATATTAAGGAGAACTTGAATTAAGAAGTTTGCAAGAGAGAGTACTTCTCACCAACGCTTTAAATAAGAGCGAGTTTGAAAATTACTTCATTGGAGAGCAATCAAACAGCTTAGAGCCACCACAAGTATTTGTTAAGAAAAGACAAAGAAAAGAACACAGAAAGAAAGTAAGATGGCACAAGAGATTGTCAGAGAAGATAAGATAAGTTCAGTGAATTAGGTTAAGGTCCAAAATTAACTAATTTCACAAAATGAATAACTAATTAAAAGGGCTTGACCCTTACATATATTAAACATATACGAGATCGGGGGTCCCCAGAGACCTCAATGTGATCATATTATTATTATTATTATTATTATTATTATTGGTTAAACATTATTAAAATTAAACAATGACTTCTTGATTTGAACATTCTCATCTTCTCTCAACTAATCTTAAATTTAGTGAAAAATAATATAATAAATTTAGGTGGGGGCGATATCTGAACCTAAGCTATATGAACCTAATGTATTTTATAAAAGTTAAAATATGTTTTCATACATGCTTCGAGTCAATTAAGAGTCGGAGAACACGAAAAAACATCTTATGATAATGATAGATCGCTCTAACATGTAGAAAAAGTAAAAATAAGTATCTATTCATAAGATGTTTTTTCGTGTTCTCTGACTCTAAATTGACTCGAAGCTTGTATGAAAACATATTTTAACTTTTGTAAAATACATTAGGTTCAGATACTGCTGCTAAGGTTCAGATAACGCCCCCCCTAAATTTAGATATATGATAATAAAATCCATTATAATGGAAGGTTTATAACACTAGTTGGATATTGGAACTGCTATAAAAAATTAAAAATAGATTTGATTTTTCAAATACTTATCAACTAAAATCATTTCTTAATTAAAAACAATTTTATAAATATTTGAAGGTATTCTTTATAAGTGTTAAATAAATAATGAATCAAGACAAATGTAAAATAACGCTTAAAAAAAGAGAAATTTGATATTTTATTATTAAGAAAAATAAATGAAATCAATAAAGATGAACCTCAAAATCTTTAAAAATAGTATTATATTTATAATCTGGAATTCTCTGCCTCCCTGGCGCGAGTGCTTTTCGAGAGTGAAGAAATGGAAGTTATAGCACGCCCACTAGATGCCATACTATAACTATATCGATGTCGAGGAGCATGAGTTCATGCTAAGACTGATTAGAGATAGGTATTCTAAGAAGTTATGGGCAGGTAGAATACGCCAAAAATCATGATAAAAATCGTATTTTTATCTTCTCCTCATGATTCTCAAATTCTATTGACATTTGTATGCACCAAATACTGTACTCTTCAAGGTCAGCTGTTCATTGTGTTCTCATATAAAATTTCAGACACAGAACTAATTTACTAGCTAACTTCTACGGAGCTGAAGCTCAAAATCCTTAAAAATAGTATTATATTCAAAATTTGGAATTCTCTGCCTCCCTGGCACGAGTGCATCTCGAGAGTGAAGAAATGCGTTTTTCTATATTAAAATGTTATTGCAATATCTTATAACGAAAATAATTAATTTAATTTTGTTTTTATTAGTTATTATTAAATATAATATAATTTATTAATTTTTTTCATCTTCAATTTATTAAGGTTTTCTTTATATTTTAAATTCTTAAGTTAATTATCTAGGTTTTGATTTTTAATAAAATTAATTATTTTACAAATTTTATTTTTGATTTGAAAGTATTTAATTTTTCTTTAACTTTTTTAATATTATGATTAAATATCTTATAATATATACTTTTATCTTATTATCTTTTAGAAATATTAAATTTTAAATGTTTAAATTTCCTCCAATTTTTATATTTTATAAATGGATAAAACAAATTTGTGTTCTACAATTTATGTGATAATTACTTTAATTACATAATAAAATATCAGATAAAGCATTTCGTTATTGTTATGCAATCATTACATCTAAAAAATGTATGCAGAACGTTTCAGTTGGAATGATATATAGAAATATAGTTTACATTAAAAAATAAATAATATGCACCACTGCGGTATTAAATTAATAATAATTTCTGTAAGCTTTTCTCTAACAAATAAAGTCAATAATTAGTGATATGACAAAACTATATTTGAAATGAATAATAGAGAAATTTAAAATGCTAAAAAATTTAAATAAAAACATTAAGAATTATAGGAATATAAATAAATTACTGATAATTTATAATTATATCATTACTATATAGTCTTATATTATATTGTCAATTCAAAATTTATCGGCTAAATAAAAAATTCAAATATAAAAATTAAATTAAATAAATTAATTAATCCCATTCTAAGCAATGATAGAAATCAAATTTGTGAAAGCAGTACTATTAATAAATATTTAATAATATATAAAGTAAAACAAAATATATATTTCTTGAAGTAAAACTATTGTTTAAGTGACTTTAAAAATATTGAATTATTTAAATATAAGTTGACATTGAAATAACCTTTATTTTCTCATCATAGAAATGAATATGGGTATTATAATACCTTTTGCCATGATAATGGTGAGTATGATGCTCGTATTGTATATGAAATGTTAGTGATTTATAGGGTAATTGATGATGTAAAATCTATAAATAATAAATTTGGGCATCATAGGACACTCATTGGCAAAGATTCAGTAGTAAATTGGCAAAATATCTGATTTTCACTAGTCCTCATACATAAGGGAGCTTGAGAATGTCCAATTTTATTCATAAGATATCAGGTTTTGTAGAGTACCTTTGAGACCCTTTGCCTGTTGAATATGACAAACCTTTGAGCAATATGAGATGAACTGGACATCTTGTTAGTATAAATTGGAGAAATGCTCATTGAAATCCTTTTTTTTAGCTTTAAAATCAAAATTATTTTAATTATAAAAGAGTAAATTGAATTTGAATAAGAGAATTTGAAAAGTTTAATTTAAATTTGAATTATTTTGAAATTATTATCAATATTTGGTTGCTAGTTGATTTGTGATGGAAGCCTATATATAAATATATATTAGTACTTATTGCATTAAATGAAAAGCAACTAAATTTTATTGTGTAGTATTTAAGACTTTTGATATTTTTAATAAAAGTTAAAATTTTTCCTTCGAGCTATTGAACTCAGACTCCATGGATTAGACTTAGCCCTTCATGCAAAAATAATACGAGCCGACATTGACTTCGCCGTCGGTGCAACTGTCGCCCTCCGTGCTGCCGCCGTGGATGGACCTCGACCTGGGCGAAGATCCGACGATGGGCTGGTGGGAGCTGGCCCCAAAGATTATATGTCTACTGTAGAACATCTAGCCCAAAGAACACTCCATTCATAGCATGTTTGATATCCTGAAGACCCTCTTTGACTCTCGTACCGTCCACCATCACTGTGTACAGATTAAGAGGGTGGTCAAGCGCCATCTGGAAAGGCATAGACTCGAAAGATCTCTTAAGACGCCATGCAAGATTGGCCCGGACCCCATTGGAGGTAAAGAACCAGCGCCTGATCAAGACATGCAATCAGAGCTCTAAGAGGGCGTGCTCAAGGCAAGAGGTGGGGGCCCTGTTTAGTACATACGTTAAAACTAAATCGAATAGACCACGATAAACAGGCACATGATCTCCTCTTCCTAGATGGAAATCATCTGAAAACCCAGAACTTGCCTCTATGATTGCTGAAGCAAAAATGTGGATCCTCGAATTGGCTCCATCAATTCAGCTCTTTAGAGTAGCTGACTTAGAAGACTCAACAATCTTCCTCAGTTATGACTACTTCAGATTCTCAGACCAAATTGTAGGAGATGTTCCTTTAACATCATATGTTGCTATGACCTACTCCAAGCTAGCTTCCGCCCTCATAGAAGACACAACTGCCTTCCCTCAAGCCGATGTTGAAGCACATATTGGTTCAGTTATGGTTTACTGGAACACTTCTATATCCAACCTATAGCTTCATTAAAAGCAATGCTGAAGATAATATCCTTGCAGCATTAATCATGGACAACTATGCTTATACTGATTTCTCTGTATCATAGCTACAATTGGTCCTGCCACACGGGCAAATAATCAAGCTTCTCAGGACTCCTCTTCCTCCCTAACAGTAGGTTCTATTAGCTATATAAATTTCTTATAGTTTAAATGAGATTCCGCCGAGCGTTCTACGCTATGAGATTTAATAATATATCATAGGCACTAGTAGAAATGAACAGCCTCCTCAGGGAAAAGGACTCCCAAAGAAGTCGTGGAGCAAGATGTGGGCGCGTACATCATGGACCTGGCTGTGCAAATATATCGCATGGACATGCGCTTGCTCCAGCAGGGGTACCTGCGGTCCTTAATAACCGCCCTCAACCACACTGGGCCTTGAGAATGTCTGATTTGAAGATATGCTTTTAGAAATCTCAAAGTCATTTGGAGGGAAATCAAAAGCTTTTTTGAAATTCTGATACTTGATTATCTCGGCTCCCAGGATAGATGTTAGAGTCGGAAGTTCCACCGTTTAGAACGAGACGGATCAAGTGGTGCCAATGGTTGCCCGCCTGGCTCGATTTTACCCCCCCCTCTATATGGACTGCAATACTATTTCAAAATTTATCCTATTTGCACATATCTAAAGTAAGTGCCCCCATTCCCTAGTTTATCATGTCCCTTTTAGTGCAGAGTAGAAGATGCGACTTTCGCAATGAGATCGAGGCAAAGTTTATCAGCAACATCAAAGATAAAAGGGCCCGAGAGGCGAAGCGATTGAAGACGTCAGAGATTTAAAGCGAATCATCACAGTAAAAGATGTGAAGCTTATTCAGAATACTCTCAAGATTAGAAAGAGCTAGAATAGTATATGAATACTATCATCAAATAGTACTTGCCAAAGTTCATCAAGCATTGTCTAAATTAAAACTATGTATGAATGCTTTCTTTGCTGGCCAAGTTTGTGGTTAGGAATATTTTATATTTAAAATCATAGCTCTCTTTGAAAGGGTTGAGAAAAGCCCCTACAGAATTCATCATTAAGAATCTTCTTTCAAAATCCACAAAGCCAGCAATAACAAAAAAGTAATTCTAGATTAATAACATACTAGAAACTAAAGTATCAAAGACTGTGTATAGGGAGGAGTCCCAATTAAGAGCACATACTTCAAACTGATAATACCTTGCAATAAATGGAAGATATACTTTACCAAGAACAGCAACAAGGAGAAATAGACTAGTAGATCTTAGATGAGCGCCTGAAAATTGACCTATTTCTCTTAAAACTAAATCCCCATTGTAATTTTTGTGTCTTAGGTTCTTTATAGAGACATACTTTTTTATTGTGTAAGCCAATCATATCATAGTCGTTATTGTATATATTTAATTGTTCTACACTCCAAATATAAACAAATTACAGGTTTTGGTTTGTATTTGATTTTCATTTCTCCAAATTTTCACAATCTTTTATTATTTTTAATACTTTATATTAAAGATAAATTATTGTATATTTTTCAGTCTCATTCTAATCTAGTATAAAAAATTAATTGAAAGTTTTTGGTGTAAATAATATGGAGAATATGAATTGAATCTTCTTGGACATCATATTGTAATTACTATATTAATTGATAGGCTAAATAATCTGATTGTTTTTAATCTGATGATATCTAAACATTGAATTGCTCTAAGCTATTTACTGATTTTTAACAACTTAATACCATGTTTATATATACTTTTTAAGTATTTGTCCCAAAGATCATTAATACATCCCTTAGAAATAATATATCAAGTCATGTTGTTAATAAAAAGCTTATAATAATTATAATATATATTTGAATTTTGGAATTGTTATCTACATTTTTCAAGAATCATGATTGTTATTGTTCATTGCTTAAGCCAATTAAGTAAGTAAGAATCAGTAATTATAAAATTACAAGACATAGAAAAAGCTTAATTGCTATAAATCGTGGTACTTAAACAAAAAGACAACTATAAATATGATAATATATTATGATAAAAGAAGATCTGATCCAATTCCAGCATTTATAAACTTTACCTTACTTGTGCAATACTTTCACTCTTCGGTAGGCATAAAAATGGCGACTTCACTAATCTAAATATATTGGAGTAGGTATTCCAGAAAAAGGGAGTTGGAGCAATACTAGAATATCGAGAATAATATTCCGCAAAATTGACAATAGCTTTATAGAGGTTGAAAAGTATCTCATCAGTGATGGCTTGAGCCCAGATCAATTTATAAAGAATCTTACGATAATTACATAAACATAAACGAACATATCAGATTGTCATCACCAAGGAATGTAGTTTCTATTATAAATTAACAGCAGTAAATGCTCGATAGTATAGAAGAAATATTGGTTAACAAACTTTTTAAAAACTTTATCAGAGAACAAACCGACAAATCAAACAGGAGATAAAAATTTGTAAAATAAGTGAAAAAATTCTTCCAAATTTTACAATCTTGTTCTCTAATGAATTAATCTTATATTTAACTACCTTTAAAGACATCTTGGATGCTTAAGTTCTAGTATTAATTTTTTATAAAGTATTCAATAATTATTAATAACTCAATAAACTTTTATGGCTTTAAAAATCTTTCTAAATAAGCTTAAATTTAAAGCTCAATATAAAATATAAATAACTTGAGAATATTTATAATAATACTTTGAATTTAAATGAAAAATAATAAACTAAAATGAATTTTAAAAGCTTTTTATTATAATATTAATTAAAATCACATAATCTGAAAATTTAACTGAATAATTTAAAAATTTTTTAATAAAAATGGACTAATGGAGCTCTTTAATTATTTATCTATATTTTTGCAATTTTATTATAAGGAAGTTTAAATTATTATTCTTTAATTATTGTATTTCAGCATAATGAGCATAATAATTCAAAACTAGTAACTTAATGCATACTATATTCACTTTAAATGAATTGTAGTTTAAACAAATCTGAGCTAAGTGGCCTTTAAAGTGACATGCTCAACACTGATTTAGAAATCAAAGTGAAACTAATCATTTGTTCCCCCTCATATAATAATATCATTTGTTTATATTTAATATATATATAGTTGTTTTTAAATATTATAAACACAAATAATCTTACAATATTCTTCATAAAACAACTTATTGACCATGATTTACAAGTGCCTGCATTTTTCATCTGCATCAAGCTTCACAGTAGGCTTTAAACTGGAACTTTAACTTGATTTACAATGAAACTAGAAGTGAATACCTCATTAGTCATTTAAATGTGTGGAGTTAGTGCTAGCAATCAGCCTAAATAGAATAAGCGCATAACGATTGATTTAATATGCAGAGATTATAACAATCGATCTAGTCGTTTCAATAATTTGGCTGATTAACTTAATATATATAATAAATATTATTACAATTAAATAATTATAATATGCTAGGATATATATTTCTAAGTAATTTATCTAGGCAGGAAATGAATAATTGAATTAACTGAATAAAGTCCTTCTAGTTCACCAGAGATGTGCCTAAATGCATGTGGATTTTACAGATTCCCTTAAGATTCATATTGCCTAATAGCTAATAGTTTGATGTAACTACTTTTCATAACTACTGCTTCACTATATACAACTGATGAGCCATTAACTAGAAATAAGTAATAATTATTACTATATTTTCAATTGATTTATATCCTAATTTGTTTGCTATGTTTAAATGCCAACAACTCAGGAGCAATTATATCACAGGATTCCTCACCAGTAACTAATCTAGTTCTATTCATCTAAATGATTTCTCAAGCTAATTCTGAATTATTTGCAATCTATGTTTGTTAATCGTTGGAAGTAACTTCAACTTTATCTTTAAGCTGCTCACACCCATGATTGAATGAGCGGCTTCATCATTACATCGTGGATTGAAGTTTGACTCTTTAGCACTGATAGTTGAAGTTCGAGAGTAGTCAGCTTGCTCCTTGAGTTGTGCACCTCGAGCCTTAATCAGTTCTAGATCATCTGAGTTGTTCCAGAGGTTCATCAGAGTCATCAGCAAATTAGTATTACTTTATAGTTAATTTATCATTTTTAAGTATTATATAATACATTTAAGTAAGTTAAAATTGATAATATTAATAACTTTAACATCATAAAATACTAATTAAGATTGTATTAAGATATTAAAAGTCTTCAGAGACTGGCATTTATCAGCAGTATCCCTCCCAAGACCACCAATATAGTCTACCTCATGCCAATTATTTAAGGTATCTCCACATTCTATATTGAATAACTGAGAAAGGGTATAACTTATAAAATATATTGATAACTTCTCATTTGATTGCTAATTTATTTATAAACAATGCCAATTTATAATTATCAGAGATTAGTGAGAAATTAATGTTGGTTAGTGGAAATATGCCCTTGATTAATACAGCATTCTTGATTGTTTCATTTTGGTAATTAACTGCCTTTTATCCCTCAAAATGGATACTCTTAATCTTTTAAACAAGGAGTTAAATTGAATTTTAGTATACTATTATTCAAATAACAATATGGTGATTTAAATATTAATTATATTATTATAACTTAAAATAACTTAAATAAGTAATACTAAAAATTACATTGTTTTATCCTTGTTTACTTCTTTATTCTTTAAAGCCTGCGATGAAACGCTGTGGCTTTATCAGACTTAAAGTCCAGTAATATACTGGTAATGGTGGTCTCGCACTGTTTCACTCAAGAAGACAGTTAACTTGAGAAAGTGACTGAGATCAATCGCTCATCTGATAACTCATATTATTGTAATTCCTTTTTTGCTATTTTATGATTAATGTCTCCCATTAGACAACACTTATGATGTTAGTCATGATTAATATCAATGAACTCTTGTATTAATTAATTATAAATATACCTTTTAGTGATTTGGTAAGTAAAGCTTTTATTGTTATGAATCTAAGCATAGTTCTTTCTTTCGGATAGCCTTTTACCTTTGCTAAAGCTGCTTCAAATCATCCTGTATCTTATGTTGACATTGCCTGAGTTTTCTTCTATTATATTCCTATAATCTTAATTGTAAATTCATTTTTATTTAATCTTACAGAATTGACTAATTTATACTTCGAAATGCAAGTTATATTCATGGGTAAACTTCAATTCTTTACTTATTTTATAAGTTTGATTCAAGTCTTGCCTTAATAATACTTTGGTTGATTTGAAAAGAAATGTTTCAATGATAATAATAATAATTAACTCACATCTAGGTCTCTAGGACCTATGAGTATATAATTAGTGATAAGGATTAAGTCCTTTTGTGATGATAATAATTAATTAATCAATCTGGATCAAATTAGATTTCCAATTTGTTTTGTCTTAATATTTTACTTCATCTAAGCAACTCTGTCTATTATTAGCTTAATTGGAGGTGAAGAGTAAGCTGAAGATGTATCTATAAACCATATACTTGTGTATTGTCTACTTTTTATGTCGATTAGGAGTTGAGCTATATTTTTGACGATTTGTTTTCCAGGTCTAAAGCCTATTTGAATGGCTGAGACTGTATTCCACAAGTGTGGTGCATATATCCGATCCAAGCCGCTTCCATTATTTTTCTCAGGGTTGATGACATCGCAATCTATCTTACTTTCTCAACTGGATGAGTGTTAAAGTCTGTTTTTTATAATAGCATTAGGTTACTGTTATTAATATGTGATGGATAGTATTGATCACTGTTAATCCACTCTTCTATGTATTTCATGAAGGGGAATGCATTCAAACCTCTAGGTAGCCAGGTGTCATTGATTTATCAGGGCCTAAGGCTTTGTCTGTAGGAGAGTTTCTAAGTATGTCAGTTAGTAGTTATTGTCTAAAGGTGTAGTTTCAATATACTTTTCCCATCTAAAATTGTGTGAATTTCTGATCTAAGGGCAGATTTCTGATCGGGTTGTAATTTAAGCTGGTACCTTAGTACTAAATATAGTCCTTGACTTTTTGGGGTGATTCATGGTATTTTGTATCTAAGACATTTCTGAAAATTTTTCCTTGCTTCATACCAATTCTTCTCTGAATGGCTTTATTGGCTTCTATGAGTTTCCTTGAGCCCATAGTAGTTTGATGTTTTCTACCGCTGTTAAAAAGGTTGATTTAAGTTATGTTGGTTGGAAGCTCTTAGGTTTGATTTGCTTACTACTAAACCAAGGTAGTTCATCCGCCATGTTCTTGTTGACTGGATGCTTAGAGACTCTAGTGGAACTTCTACTGAGAATTCAAATTATTTAAATAGCATCAGATGATCTGAAGGAAAGTGCTTAATAGATTACCTAGAAGTAGGTAGACTAAAGTTTATGAAGTCTATAGTTGAGGATGTGTTGACATCTATCCTTGTTACTTAGTAGGTTTGAGGGAGAGTATAAGACACGTAATTAAGGTTACCCAGTATTAAATAGGAAAGGTCCGAAAGTCTAGTTTAGATTTCGGCTTCAAACACTTGCTTGTGTTTCATAAGTAATGAGGATATGTATAGGTTATAAACATTTACATCAAGATCTGTAAGTTGTAAGTCTAATTATAGTGGTATAGACTCAAGTAGAGAGACTCTTGAAAGTCCCTTGAGTATGAGAGTACAAGTTTTATTAATTCCATCATTGATATTGGTGTCTGCGGCGAAGCAATTATGATAAATAAAAAGAAAAATAGAAGATTATAACAATTTTATTTAGATTAAAATGAATACTTTTAATGGCTAGGAAGATGGAGCAGTTACACTCACAAAAATTTAAGTTATTTTTAAAAACTTTATTTTATAGGTTCAGCCTGGTCAGAGTAGTGGCAGGTCTAAGTTGACACTTCCGGTGCGGAGCTCTAGGACTGAGTGAAAGTGGTTCTGACAAGATATCTTTGATGTATACGAGGGTGAATAGAGAGATGATAAAGCTCTTTATACAATCCGGTTTCTTTTTTGTTTTAAAAGTATTTTAAGTTCTATTAATCAAATTGATTGTTATAATCTTCTATTTTTCTTTTTATTTATCATAAATCATAGTTTTTTAGCCAAATTATTTAACATCGGGCTTCTTACATTGTCACGATGTGTGGCCTGAAAGACTGTATCTCTTAGACCATATACTCGTACTATGAGGACCTCATGTTCCAGTTGATAATTCTAAGTGACTAGATTTTCATCTGGTGTACGAGCTTAAGTTCGTAAACTAAATTCCGATTAAATTTAAAACTATTGTTTAAATGATATTCAATCTAAATTCTATTAAATTATAACTAATATGAGTATATTATTCAAGAGTATAATAATTAACAAGCCTTCTCGTTTCCACTTTATTAGTGGGTTTTTGCCCTTAAATTACTTCTTTTCCTTGTCTTGATTGTCTTCGTTTTCATTTAGTTAGACTTCTTCCCATTTTAATTGCAATTGTGTTGATTTCCTAGTGAGGAGATGGTGGTCGAGTCATCTTTCATTTTGATATCAGGCAGTCTCATTAGTTTTTTATTGTTTTTCAAAGGGATATGTGTGTAAATCAGACTAGATATTATCTTCAAGCTTCTACCTATCTGTTTCTAAAGAAATTGGAATTTATATATCATGCGCAAACTTCAATGAGGTGATGAATAAAGTCCAGACTCATTAGATTGCTCTACATCACTATAATAGGGAATAGTCTGATTCCTGTGTTAATTAAGTAAGTATATCTTATTCTTATGGTTTAAAGATAATTGAATTTAACTTATAACTGTTTCTCAATTAACTTTTATAAATTATTTGTAGTTTTAGACTATATGGGTTCAAATAAATATTGCAATCGACTTATTGGGATCCTGCACCTTGTTTATTACTCTTTACATTGGCTTCAACTAGTTACTTTTTATTTTTGGTCATCATCTGGTCAATTATTTGTTCTAATTTTAAATCTACTAAACATATTCACAACAAATAATAATATATATGCTTTTTGATTATTATAGATTATTTGTTTTAAATATAATCTTGTAGTAGAAAGAGTTTAGATGAAGTAACAATCTTGATTTGGCAATTCTACAATCTCTTTTACTTATTTGATTATGTGGATAATGACTTTTATTAATAGTAGAAGCAATTCAAAGTCTAGCATAATAATCACATCACTGTTTTGGAAAACTTGGAGTAATCAGAGGTCAGCCTTGATGGTCGAAGTAATTAGCAGATTCTGAATTAAGCTGGAGCAGAGTCTTCCACTGCTTCTACTTATAGATTGATTGCTTGAACTTTAGTGTCACCTGTGATAATGGGCTATGTAAGATTTCTCTGTATATAATATTAAATTAGGTGAGGAGTTTTTAATTATTTAATTATATATTCATGGTTTAATTCAATGAGCTTACTTGTAAAGTCAAGATGCTTCTCTTTGCTTGCACTCATTAAAGAAATTATATGCCTAGGTTTGGAGGAGTCTATTATTCCGTATTTGATGAGGATTCTAATACAAATGGTGGCCTTGTTTTATTGGATTAGCCATGTTTTCTTGCATATTACAAAGAAAAGAGGTTAAACGTTAAGCAGCTACTTTTCAAATTAACAATTTTTTTAATAATTTTTAAATTAGGAACATTTAGAATAAGCTTATTTATAGTTCTACGAAGGTAGTGTAGCTGAAAATTAAATGTTATAAAGAATTATATAATAAAATAAATACATTTTTATCATATGGAAATAGAATCAGATATTAAATATCTTAATTTAATAAGAAATTTTTGTGCTAATAATGTTTGCAAATTTTAATTAAAAAATAATGTTAATAAAGAATGATTGATAGAATGAAGTTCTAATGAATATGAAAAACAGTGAGGAAATTGAAAAATATGATTTAAACTTGGAAATAAATTATGATATGTTAAAAAAACATTACCCTAAATTATACCCTATTGTTAGAATTCGATTTTAATTTGAATTAAAAGACTAATAATTTTATTAATAATTGAGTATTCATAAAAATGACTATCAAATCTAAGACTGTGATTTCTATTAATTTTATTTATAATATTTAACTTTTATTATAATAATACTGTCTACTCATAGGACACATTATTCTTAACCCAGATAGAAGCTAACAACTAGAATTATTCACTTCCTCTCATCACCATCAATGGAGCTCGACAATCAGATATATTTCAAGTTCGCGCATATTTCACTCTTTCACATTTTGCTTGACAGAGATGTATTTACCTTAAGAATTTTCACTCAATATTATTGGAAGAGATGCAAGACGTAAATGGGACAAATTCATCGAAAATTTCATACTTCCAAGAAATGAAAGTCCTAATTGCAAATTTACGAACCTTAATCCACAAGTCGAACTGTTAGAATGATGTCTCCTACCAGAGAGATGTACTATGATTTAACGATGGGGCGACAATAGATTCATGAGGAGAAGATTTGTATATAACAACACTCCCAAGACACAGCTTTATTTAATAAGCACAAGTAAAGACCCCAAAAATATCAACATTTACTTATTCGATAAGACACTAAGACTCAAAGCTAAGGATCATATGGAGATGATCCTTAATAAGGTCCTCGTGATGGATGGATGTGAAAATACTTGAGAGTAAGCTACTGTATGAATAACGTATCCTTATCCTATCTAAGAGTAAGTATTAAAGACAATAATAAGATCCAGTCAGAAAATAACACTACCACTAAGAATGAAGCGTTCTCGCAACTTTTGAAAAAGAAATCTCACGGTAGCTTAAGAAGATTCGTAGTTTGTATTAGGTGAATTAAGCTTAAACTCAATTTGATGTCAGGAAATGTGATATAAGTGCCTATCTAAATAGAATGAAGCGGCCTATTATTTAAACAATTAATGTCGTTATATCAGCTAACATAATTGATGTTTATAATTAAGATGTTACATCTGCCTGCAGTTTTACATAGAAAATCGGGCGATACTTTTGAGGCTGTCATTTGAAGAAATTCTGTGTAATTTCATTTGCATTACTGGTAATCGAAAATTTGTTGCATAACTTGAAGATATCTTTATATAATTCAGACAAAATTAAATATATTGAAAAGGTTTGTGGTAGCGCAAGAGTTGTAAATAGAGGATAGGCAGTTGCATTTAAGATAAGTATATATATATTTGATTCTTGTAATTTTAGTTCTTACCAAGTAATGGTAAGAGAGTAGTGTACCAGCAATTCCTTTCACTATAGCTGCTAAGGAGATAAACTGCAAAGTTAGCCAGAAAAAGAAGAAGAAGTCAAAGAGATTTATGGTGATAGAATTTTGCTTGCTACATGGAGAGTTGTATTTTTTCGGTATTATGACTTGGACATTCAAAACCCCAAAACCCTTTCAGTAGTTTGATTGAGTTTTTGATTGATAAAAGTAGACTATTAGTGCATACTTTATAAGGGTTTTAATAGGGTTTATGTAGGGGTTTAATGTTTAAATATTAGTATTTTAAGTGAGTATATGCGAGGTTTGGGGTCAGTTTATGACAGTGAGTATATAGATTTATTGTTTAAGTTGCGATATGGATGTGATGAATATAGTGAATAACTCAAGCCTGTTCTGAATTATACATCTATAGCAAGGCTACTCCATAAATCTCCAGCAACTGTTAGGTCTCACTGTCTATTAGCATTGAATTTAAAGAGATAGCATCTTAATTCTAAGCCTAAGAGACCCTTAAAATTTTAGCAGCATCATATTGACTATCTTATTAATGATAAGACTCTTAAATACTGGGCTCATTTCTCTCTTTCTTAGAGGGCTGTGATGTTTCATCGCCAATTTCCTGAGCTTCACATATCTGCTTAATCGATAGCTAACATATATAAAAAGAACGGAATCTTACAAGATAGTCAATCGCATTAAGAGAGTGATTGACTTTAATGCTCCATTTTATAAGACTAAATTAAATTATATATTCGATTAAATGCAGAGGTCTTAAGAGCATAATATAAAGTTCATACACGCTGATGAGGCAGAATTTGCATTCAATACCTTTATATCAAGGTCTTGGTACAAGAGGTATAGTAATATAGAAGTTTATGACTAAAATGTTAAGGTGTAAACTCGTTCTATTCTTGGTGGAATAGGTGAAGAAAGTGGCCTCGAGACTTATGTTATTCACCCTTGTTCTATAAAGACTGAATAATATGTTAAGTTGTTGCAATAACTCAGAGATAAGTACGCTGACTAAGAAATTATTCTATTCGTTGATAACTTGTCAGTTCATAAAACTAAAGACTCAAGGAAAGAATTTGAAAGGCTAAATATAACACCTGTATTTAATGTTCCTTAAAGCCCTTAGTTCAATGGAATTGAATTGTATTGGGGGTTATTGAAAGGTCATTATAAGAAATTGCTGCTCTACCATCTGATGCATGATTTAAAGTAGATACAATCGATTTTATTAAGAGTGCTGCTAAAAGAGTCAGCGATGAGAAAGCTAAAGTATGCGCAAGAGAAGGGAGATTATGTGTTTATAAATAAGTATTAGATTTAAAAGAATGAACAAGTTCACATATTAAATTTGCCCGTAAAGGGATTTGGCTTCTCTTTCTTTTCTTCCTCTTAAGGCTTGCTTGGGCCCATGTTTTTTCTCTTAGTACCAGCTCCTGCATCTATGTTCATCTCGTCTGGCTTTTAGAAATCTTTGAAGAGTCTCTTACTCAATTCCTGCTTTACTTGAGACTTTCTCTCTTTATTAAATTTGCTGCGCTCTTTCATCAAGTATATAGCAGT
>ARYC01006747.1:0-34875 GCA_000711775.1 Oxytricha trifallax
AAATACTAATACTCTTATTTACTCCATAGAAATAGTAGTAATGAATATTTATAATTATAATTGCAATAAGATTGAGACTCGAAAATATCAATGAAATAAAATATTTTAAACATTTAATTGAATTGATAGGGTTTCATCTTTTAATTCTTGGCAGAGCTGTATAAAAGTATAATTTAAGTATTAATAGGAAATTGATAAAAGTTTAATCTAAATTTGAATTACTATAAAATTATTATTAATATTTTGTAGCTTTTCATATAATCACTAGGTACTAATTATATATATATATATATATATAGGGGGTCTTCACATATTAACAAGAAAACAAATTTCTAAAGTAAGTATTTAAGCAAATTAATATTATTAATCAGACTTTGCAATTATTCCTTACAGCTTTAAATGGCAACCTCCCTTAGACAGAAATTTAATCCAGGATGATGAGAAACACAACTGGAACTGTTTAGAGACGTCCAGTGAGGATACCGTTGAGCCAGAACTACTAGCGAGGAGTTCTGCATGCATGATTTCTGAGGAAGATGAAGCCATTAATATGGTTGGCATTTACTGTAACACCATTAAATGCATCTATATCGCATGGCTGCCATAAATATCCACTGGCCTTGTATGGTCCAACGATCATGTGACCTACTCTAACGAAACAGACAATACTTGTGATTCTTGGAGCAGTTTAAATGTTGGTGATAGCGTTTTTCAAGTAGTCCTTGGCTCAATGTGAGTAAGAAGAGCAAGATATAGCAACTCAATTTGCGTTAAGACTGTTAGTATAAACGCAAGAAACTGAAAGAGTATTAGTAAGAGAAAAACTTGTATTAGCTTCTACCTACTCAATGATTACACCTTCTCTCTTGGTAACTGAGCCTTAAACCATTAAGTGCGAAGAAGTCATAGTGGAGATTTAAAGTGCCAGTAGAAGGGAACTCCATTGGTTGAGACGCCAACGAGTGCAGCGCGCACGGTAAACTGCTTCAAGATTCCTCTGCCTCCCTATTGGTAAGTGCATTCCATCTTTTTTTGAATCCCATTAGATAGTTGAAGAATCCGCCCAGGCGCCCTATAGTCAAAATAGAGGAAAACGCACAGTAAAGAGTGGAAAGAGTAGCAGGCTAAGGAGATTAGAAGGTTTGACTGAAATGAATGGAGGAAACACGCAGTTTGAGAAATGGAATTTTGCCTCAGGGCGCTCGCTATTGGCATAGAGTAGTCCCCGTAGTCCCGAAAAAATAAATGCTCACTTATCTCGCGATTTACGACACTTGTCTAAGTCTGAGACCCCATTTCCGTAGATCCAAAACTGGAGAAATGTGTGGTATTACTGGCCGCTCTCAATTCGATTGTTCGCCCCTTACTCATTTTCAATACCTAAAGTTTAAATGCCGAAGATCCCAATATATAGACTATCCTCCAGGTGATGTTTAAGTCAAGTGGGAGAAGAGAAACTCGTAAATGGGGTTTTATTGAAGATAGAGAGCCCTTAAAGCATGAGAGAAGAGACGATGACGATGACAACCACAGAGGAGGATGCAAAGATGGATGCTGAGTGTGCAAAGATGGCTTCAGAGGACAAGACGAAAATGGCAGATGCCTTGGAGGTAGACCACAAGTAGATAGATCAGAGAGTCACAATACTATGGAGAGATCAGCAATGGAGGAATCGCACGAGTCAAAGGAGGAGCTCGGAAAGATTTAGATGACAAAAAATTCAAAGTAGATTGAGGACTAAGCTGACAAGCCAAATTAATCGAAAAAGGTTATTGCAGCTAAGATCAAGGAAAAGTCTAAGAATATACAAAAAGCAAAAGCACATAAATCATAAGAATTATTTTTAGTAGAATTTGAGAATAATTAATTTAAAATAAATAAAATAAAAATGAAAAAACAAAAATATTGTTCTATAAGTGAGCAAAACAAAGCATTAATAATTCAACTTAGATTTGGAAATTAACACCCATAAAAAGCAACATTAACTTTTTTGACTTACAAAAAAATAGGATAAATATTTGGATATAACTAAAATATGATTCGAAAAATATGCATGGGAAGTAATCATCAGTCTGAAAAGAATAGAAATTAAATAAAAAGAAACTTAAATTTAACTCTTGAGCACTTAAACTATTTGGTCAATCAAAATACTTTAAGGGAACTAAAATTATATTTATTAGCTGATAGATCCAAAATTTTTCATCGTTAATTCCCAGATTAAAGGATATCTACTTCTAGTCTTTGAAAACTGTACCTATCAATTGGAGTCAAGTATAAGAACGTTAAATCATCATATAGACTTTCTAATTCTAAAAACTCCCAAATAAAAGCTATTTAACTACAGAATTACCCTTTACTTATTTGAGCTTACTAGAACAAGTAAGTAATCATTTATTTGGATGAAACTATCTTCAAACCTCATAATTTAAAAATAAGAGCATGGGACGCACCGTATTAAAATTAAGTTATTTAAAAAGAAGGTACTAATATATAAACTCTAGCAGCTTTAGTTTTCATAACTGGGTAACATGGGCTTATAGGATTTATCATTAAAGAAAAGTCTATAAAAATACCTGATTTAATTTAGGGACTTGAATTAATTGAAAATCAATTTAAAGATAAATAAGTTGTCATCTTTATGGATAATTTAAGAGCTCACCATAAAAAAGAATTTAAGCGATTGATAGAAGCTAACAGATGGAATTATTTATTCAATTCACCTTACTCATCTGAGTACAACTGTATAGAAGAAATTTTTTCGAGAGTCAAAATTGCTTATAAAAGAGACATAATCTAAAGGAACTTCAACTTTACAAATAAAGCTCATTTTTATATAGTAAGGAACGCAATTTAAAGTATAAAGTAAGTTGACTGCCTTAAAACAGAAATAAGGCACATAAATAAAATGCAGAGATAGGTTGCGCTTTTAAATGAAGAGTGAATAAGTTAAAATTTTAATTTAATTAATTATGAATAAATTTCAAATATTAAAGAACTTTTGCTTTTAAGGAGTCTAATTTAGGTTCCTTGCTCCAATACCCTCTTTACGTTCTTCTTAATTATGATTTACGTTTTTGATAAAATCTGAGTATGAAAATGTCATTTCATTCAATTTCCTTTTCTTTGTAACTCTTCTTACTTAGGTTCCTTATTTCAATAGTGAAAGTGCTCTGCCTTTTTTCTCTATTTAAGTTATTGAAGGAAATTCTTATCTTACTAGAAATAGTTAGATTTTTTTAGAGCAATTCCAAAAAGTCATTGCTTATGACAATTGAATTTTGGTCACCTTATATTTGAGTCCCTTAAACTCTTATTTACTATTAATCTTAAACCATTCTTTACAAATACTCATTCCTAAGAGTCCCAAGAATGCCAAAGAAATAATTTCGGTCTGGTAGATCATCGCCGTCATCGTAAATATTTAAGTGCCTTTTTAATTCCCCATCTACTTTGATTTCCTCCCATATACGTTTCAAGCTTAATTCTGGGAAGTAGGGGACATTAATCCTAATAATTTCGTTTGACTTAATTAGTATTTCTGTCCCTTAGAGGACATCTCTTATAAATCTCATCGTGCTTTGTTTATAGGGAGGCATGAACATATTACCTATATTCAATTAAAAGTTTGATGCTTACATTGAAATTTAAAATAGTTATACCAGTCAGCTTTACTACTGAGTTGACCCTCTAATTACCTAGATGGGATTTGCGTGTTTATTTGAGTACTGTTTTGATTCGTTTACGTGTTTTCCATAAGTTTATTAATTAATTACAATTTTAATTTGTCAGCATTTCTCAATCTTCACATTTCTTTGAGAAAGCCTGATTCTTAATCTAATAGCTTTTTTATATTGGCTGCAAGGTAGCTTAAGCAGCAATTATCATTTGTTGGAATTCTCATAGAATTTTGCTATAGTTGCTAAGATTAGTTATTCGAAGATTTTAATTTATTGTAATTAGGTACTCATTTTAGCACTAATTTTTCAATTTAAGTTCTTTTTAAAACGTGAATGTCCCTAGGGAGTCCCCAGGGACATTTGACAAGGGGTTTTAGGGTTTTAAAAGTTGATTTTCTGAGTTCTGGGTTTTGATAGATAATATTTGGTACTTAAATTTGAGTTATATTTTATTTGAGATAAAATTTGGGTTCCCTTTTATGCTTATTATTAACTATATTTATAACTTATTTACTATTCATGATTAAAATTTAACTTAAATTGTGACTATTAATAATTTTATAAATCAAGCTATTTGATAATAAATGGGACCAAAACGTAATTAAAATAGTTGGGACTCTTCATCATTGAGCAGCCTAAATTCAAATGATAATTACTCATCTTCTGTTATCAAAATTTCAAGTTTAGCTATAGAAGAATGTAAGATTAAAAAATTTAACTTTACTTTTAAGAGGGCCTTGATCAATCATAGTAAGAATAAAATTTGAATAGTGGAAATGAGAAAAAGCCAGAAATATCATAATCTGCAACAACTCACACTTGCACTATTTGTGACAAAATTTTACTAAAAAATAATATACAAGACACATTAAAAGACATTCTAGAAAACAAGGGAAATTTGCTCATTTTAAGTCAAAAGATGGATACTCTTGCAAAGTTTGTAAACAAAGATTTGTTGGTAGATACCCAACTGCACAACTTAAAAGGCACCTAATTGTTCATTCTGAAGATGAACTTCACAAAGCAGGGTATCCTGCATTCGTAAATAACAAAATTGCCATGTATTTAATTTTATTTATAGGTTGTCTAATAATTGTATAATTTGGACCTTAATTAAAAGAAAACAAGGAAATAGAGAACACCTCAATTTGAAACTAATAAGGAACTTAAATAAGATGAGGAACTCAAATTAGAGGAACCTTATTTAAAGGAACCCAATAATGATGATTCACAAAAGATACACTCTTAATCAATTAATTTGGGTCCTTGTTAATAGGAGGAGACTTAAAATTAACTGCAGCATGTGCTAATTTCAAGCAACTATTAAAACTTTTAAGAAAAAGATAAATAAAACACCTAATAGAGTAGGTGTCTAATTGAGTCTATAGAAGAGTTGATTTAGAAAAGACCTGCTCTCACATATAATCACTTAGCTAGATATTAAATAGTCAGCTTAAAATAAGATGCACTCTGTCTCGATAGAGTTTAACGAGACATTTAATGGCTACTCAATTTAGAGAAACAAAAAATTTAATAATTAGATAAAATTACCAAGATATATTTTAGCCCTACTTATTTGCTAGTTTGGCTTAAGGGCTATGACTTCAACTTAGGAGATCTCCTGAATCTCCAGCATCGTAGAGTTGTTACATGGAGATGCATAGTTAGTGCAGCTATAGCAATAGCTAAGCTCCATGATTTAAATATTGTTCATCTCTATTTAAAACCCTAGAATATCAAAATCAATCTTGATGATAGCTCTTACAGTACTATCAGTAATTTTTCGAGAGCCCAATTTTAAGGAACCCAAACATTTTAAACAGTTTCAAAATCATGTCCCTATATTAATAGGGCTAACATTTTGGGGTTTATAAGTGCAGAACCTTGGAGAGATAACTACTCTCTCCTTGTCATAATATTGCATCAGCTAGCAGGTGAGAAATTCTAAGAGGTTACAGATGATCTGAAGTCTGTATCTCAGCTTGCAAAAGAGCTGATTGAATCGGGGACTATGAATAACTTTAAAGACATTTTAAATGTTTTGATTTAAGGGGACACAAACTAAATTCCAACTTCAAAATAAATCATCAACATTTTATAAAATCATATAATTAATGGATTTTGATATTATTCAATTCTAAATTTTTCTCAGAAATAATTCTTATGAATGAATTGCTGAAAATATTCAGAATTAAGCTAAACTATGTTGATAATTTAAAGACTAATTATTCATACACACTCATTTTACATTTATAATTAAAATGGTTTTACATTTGATTTTTATTTTGCTTTTTTTCACATTCTTTTATAAATAATTAATATATTAATCTCTCTATTTCATTCTTATTTGAAACTCATCAAAGCAGATATTTAAATTAAATGTAAATAAATATTGATGGATACAATGACAAGGTTTGAATTATAAGATTTTGATAATGACATTAAACTTAACAACATAATGAAAATGGCTATATCAATTGAATAGTATCCTAAGTGTAATGATTTCTGTAAATTCTACAATAAATTAGTTTATTTACAAAATGGACTGTCTATAGGAATTATTTTTCCCATCTGTTCTGTTTAAATTTATATCGATATTAGGATAGTATATATTATTCAATTAAAATGAGTAAATTTAATCATAAAATTAATATCTAGTATAAACTGCATTTTAAATCCATTGTTTAATCTTCTTACAAATTTACTGATTTAAATAGATAACTTATTAAATAAATCAAGGACTGTTTAATAATTTGCTTCATTTTGTTCAGTTAAAAGCAGTCTTATACATGAATGATTATTCCTATAGTTATTTAGTCTTATAGAAACACCTAGATCATTACTTTCTTTATTAAATCATGAGCTTTTCCAAAATATATAATTACAAACATAAGAATTGAACAATATTATGTAGTTATTATTTAGTAAATATAGTAATTAGAATTGCAAATTAATATAAAGTTTGGAGTAGAATGTGCTAAAATCTAAATATTTAAATATAGTAAACTCAAAAGGGGTGAAGAAAACAGATTACTAAGAGGCATCAAGCATATCCATGACAATATTGAGTTAAATTTGTTTCAATTTCAGACAACACGCCAAATTAAGCTGATTTAGCTCAGCAAAGACTAGTGAAATCTTTTGCCAATCGGAAATATTAATTCCTACAATAATATAATTTTAATAAAGAGTAATTTTAGATTTAACATATTTGTTATTTAAATATCAGCAGAGATACAATACTTCGGAGAGAACAACTGAAAATGAATAATATGCATATTAATTATTATAAATGTTTGAATTACATTCAATTAATATCATGATCAGCAACATATTACAAAGAACCTCACAAATGAATATAAAACTCATATTAAATCCTATCTTCTTTGACATACTTGAGGTCAAATTGTAACAAACTATGAAAGCACAACTTATTCCCATACAAAACAGAAACTCCAGCTTCATTACTAAGAGATACCTTAAACTGTCAATTAATTGGGGAAGCATAATATTATAGTAATAGAAAGGAATCAAGCTTTTCCTCGCATGAATCTAACTAATAGACCCTTTAATCTCGATACTTTGAATATTCAAGTTGAGAATTTGGAGGAGAGTTAAAAGCATAGAGAATAGCTAGTCAGCAACTGAAAGTGATGGTGGAGGTGAAATGCTGCTAGATTTATTTCTGACCATATATATTTGCAAGGTTAAACTTTAAACATATAATAATCATATTATGAATATTCAAATAACAACATTTACTTAATAAGTAAGTAAGTAAATAATCTCTTAGACTTCCTTGAAAACAGATTAGGCATGGGAGAATAATTTGTTTCAATTTGAATTAACACAATAAGAATTAATCCTTCCGAAGATACAAATAGATTTTCATAATTACAAGTGCAGTTAGAGGCTAAGTTATTAATTATATTATTTTATATGATTTATCATCATGATAAAGAACTTACTATAAATAATAAAATAACTAAAACAGCTCTAAAAATATCAAAATATCTATTCGAGTTAGTCAGGATATTTAATAACTATCAGCTAACGTATCTACATTTCATCCAACTTGCAGTTTCTCTCGAACTGAGTCCAAATGCATCTCAACTGCCAAAAGAAGCATGTAAAATTTCTGAAATCAGATCTTTCTATTAAATTAATCATTACCAAACTCAAGGAATGGATTCAAACTAGAGACATAAGATTCACTGTCGATGTTTAAAGCATAGACACCTAGTTTAAACTTGAAGATTAAGGTGATGTAAATCAGATTATTTAGTTGCTTTTAGGAGGAAAGTCAGTGTAAATAAGAGAAGCAAGGCGAGAAGAGAAAGTAGAGGATGAAGTAAATGCATGAAGAAGCAAATAACCAAATAAAAGAATAAAACTGGTCATTAAATCTTATGATATTTGCCGCTATGGGTGGACAATTGATGTATCAATATCGGCATAATAATGGTAATATTGTATATATTATACATGAAATTTTGATCATCACAAATTTAATACCATTATTAAAATGATTTATTTTAAAGGTTTAATTATATTATAACAATGTACCAGTAGAATACCTACACTATTATTTATAATTTAATCTAAATATCAATAATACTAATAGAGTGTAACATCTGCAATTTACTCTCCAATCAACTCTATATTAAAGCTACATATTGTTAAGAGATATGTTATATTTCAATACCTTAATTCAATAATTCGCAGAGTATACAATATCAACCTTTTATATGTATATTTATTTTATCTTTTAGTATTAAATATGAAAGCTCTTTACTGTAAAATTTCATTAATTGTGTATGTTTATTTGCTGTGGTTGAATGACAAGTAGAGTAAATGTCCTGATTTCTTGAAACATTAAGCACATTTGAGTTTGTGAAACTCATTAATTCATTTTACTTACTGCTTAACTATTAAATATTCGTTTGATTTATAATTATTAATAACTTATTACGAGTTGATTAAAGTGATAAATGCCAAAATAGCAAGTAATTTCACATAAAGATAAGTTTACATCCGGGTTATTTTCTACTTTTATCAATTTAGCATTGGAATTTGTGCAATTTTAATTTATATATATATACCTATATAGAATTTATTGACAACAAAATACAAAGATGTAACTACTCTCTACACATATTTATTGTGTAGAATTAAGTTGAATTAAAGTGATATGTCTCATAATTTTAGATTTTAATTTTAAGTTGTTTATTTTACAGCAAATATGTTGAACTTATTGATTTAATTTTAAAATAAAAGAATAATTTGCTTTCAAATAAGGAAGTTGTTTAATTTTAATTCAAAATATCTGCGTCATAAACATAATAAGTCTCAGTTGAATCACTCTTAGGCACCTATTTATTTTTTTATCACAGTGAATTTCAAAGTGGAATTACACGAAATAATCTGCATAAAGTAAATTAACCAGACAATTAACTAAAGAAGGACTTATTAAGCAAGCAACACTACCATGAATGGTGAATCTAGTGTCTCAGCCTACACAGCCCTATTAAAGAATGCAGGAGTGTACTCAAGGAAGCTGATAACAGCAGCCATCCATCATGATGTGGTAGGAGGTCAACCAGCAGGCTACAGTATGGGTAGAAAAGGGTGGTAACATTTACGTTGTCATTACCAAACTTCATACCATTTACAGGAAATTTGAATTTTTAAGTAGTCGATTATTAATAATCAAAGCCTTAGATAAATTATCAGAATATTTTTTAATTAAATTTGTCTATTCAAGTCATAATTTATATTTTTGTCTTTGCATTTGTAGATAAATTGACTTAACTTTATAGATATAGTAACTTTCATTTTTATACCTTATCTTAAATATTGATAGTAATTCTATCCAATAATACTTCCTTTATTTTATCATATATAATTTTAATTGATAATTTTATATTTAAATATTAATATTAGTGAGATTAAAGATTTGGAAAATTTTAATTTAAAACTAAATATCATTTTAAATATTGTATATGAATTTTTATTAAGAATTATTATAAATTAATTAAAAACAGAAAATAAATCTATAATTAAAAATCAAAGATGAAATAGAGAGATTATTCAAAATTAAAGCACTTTGAATTTGAGATTGTATTTAATTTATTATTTTCTCTTATATTATTCTACTTTATATTTTTTAATAGTAGAAGTGTTATTTGTTCTTATTTGCCTAAAATTATTTGGTTTTAATTTCTATTGTTAAATTACATATAACCTAAAATGGAATTTAATTTATAAAACCCCATTAATAAATGTAAAAAAGGTGACAAAAGGTAACATTAAATCTTAAAAAATCAATAAATAGTTGCAAAATTAGAAAGATGTTTATTATAATTTTAATAAGCTTCCAATTAAACACCAACAATTAATATTGAAAATAATACTCTCAATCTAACTGAAACTAATCAACCCTGCTATATCAATGAACGATACTGAATCAGAGCATTAAGCCTCATAGCTCTAAATGGCGACCCCCTTAGACTGTAATATAATCCAGGATGATAAGAAATACACAACCAGTACTAATGGCTTCTAGTAGTGGCAACACTGGGCCAGTAATACCAGCGGGAAGCCCTGCAGACATGGGTTCAGTGGAAGAGGGGGGTGGAGCCATTGACATATTTGCCATTTACTGTAACACTATTACAACCATCAACATCACATGGCTGCCATAAAACCCAAGCTTGTATGGACCAACAATCTTGTGACCGTCTCTTGCAATACTGACAATACTTGTGACTCTGTGGGCAGTTGAGAGGATGGTTTAAGCGTATGTCAAGTAGTCCTTGGTGCATTGGGTGTTGGAATAGCATGATGTAGCAACTCCATTTGCGCTGAGACTGTTGGTATAAGCGCAGGGACTGAATGAGTAGTAGTGATAGAAAGTCTAATATTCGCTGATTCCTAAACATTAATCAACTTCTACTGTCTTGCTATCTGAGACTGCTCCCATTGGTGCGAAGATGTCGTATAAGTGCTCAGAAGTACCAGAGTGGATAGGAACCCCATTGGTTGAGACGCCAACGATTGCAGCCTGCATGGTATACTACTTTAAGATTTCCTCTTCTCCCCAATTAGTAAGAACACTCCATCTTTATTTAATCCCTTTAGTATAGTTGAAGAATCTGTAAATAGCGTCCTACACAGCAAGAATGAGGAAAGCGCGCTGGGCAGAGAGGAAAGGTCCAGCAGGCTAGAGAGATTTGCGGGTATAAGATTAATTTGATTAGTTTCATCGTTACAATTACCAAGGAAATGTGCCTCAAGGCGCTCGCTTGGGTGGTCCGCAAAATAAAGAGGCTTAGATATCTCGGCCCCTGGAGTAGATGTCTGAGTCGGAGATTCCATTTCCGCAGATCAAATTATGGAGAATCGCGTGGTGCTCCTGGCCGCCCCTCAGTCGAGCTTTCGCCTCTTACTTCGTTTGCGATACTGCTTTCGGAAAAATGCCTAGATTCGCCAAGTTGACGAGAGTGAACTCAAGAACGACATTCATTGCGGTACTTACGATGGACCACTACTTTACTATTTCAACAAATAAAGCCATCGTTGAGGTTACATTAAAAATTGATGCTGCAGTCACACACTTTGAGTTTTGTACAACAAATCCAGCATTCGAATACACATTGAGCAGAGAAGCAGCATTCTGCATCTATTAAGAATTGACTCAGGCAGGCAAATACAGAATATTGAAGCAATCAGGTGACTCTGATGGCGTCTTCTCCACTTTAAGCTCTCAAATCTGGATCAGAGTGCTTATTCTCAAGCCCATTGTTGCATGGAAATCATGGTCAGTTGGCGGCTAAACATAAGGATAAGTGACTTAATATTAGGCCGAAAATTTCATTTTTGCCACAGTTCATGGTGCTGGTCATATGGCCCCACAATGGAAGAGAAGGAGACCTACCATGTTATCTTCACATTTAGTTTGACACCTTTAAAGTATTATCTCAAACAATCAGATACTATAATCATGAATATATTTCAATTTAATCAATTTAAGTCTTCTCCCTATTCTTAAAATTCTTTTACTAAAATGAGATGTGTTAAAATACAAAACCTAATTCACTATTCACAGTATTAAATATTATAAAACTCGCATCCTCTGTGACTTCTTTGCTAAAATATAAAGTTTTTGAAAATCTTATAACTAATAAATTATATGTAAATATTATTTATAAGCAGTTATTAGTTTCTTGGAAATTTATTTACAAACTTTTCTATCATATTGCTATTTTTAAAAATTAAATGCATTTATTTTAATAACTAGCAATTTCATCCTGTTACATTTTAATTAAAAAAATAAATTTCATATTATTTTATATTATCAATAATTAATGATTATTCATATATACTCTTTCCATAAACATATTAAGTTTTAATTATTAATGAATTTAAAATAATATATAAAACCCAAAAGTAAAATTTGAATTAATTATGAATTTAAAAATAAATAAATATATTTTTATTATTATTATAATTACTGTTGGTATCTTTCTAATTAATTTACTTTGTACAATATTTATATATTTATATATGGATTCTTAATCAAATAACAAAAAGCTACCAAATTATTAAGCGTGATTTGGTTAAATTCTATTTATCCTTATCTCCTGATATTTTAATAATTTTGCCTTCAATCTACAGCCTTGATGCTCAGCCCGGATAACAAGATGACTAAAACTATCATTAACTTCTTGTCACCATCGCCAGTCGAGTTCGACCTGTGGGTACTGCCGCCCAACCTTCGTGCCGTCCTCGTGCCAACACACATACCAAAATCAAACATTTTAAGATAATACTAATATGCTTAATGGACAATATAACCGTTGAATAGAGATCTGAGAAAGAGATAATCGACTTAGCTTCAACCATCTTTGGCGACGACGTTACTATCAATTACTAGTAGATGGTGGACTCAATAGTACAACAACGCACTACAGTTTGCAAGCTGACCTGTGTGGATGACGAACCCTACTAGAAGGAGATAGAGGAGACGATGGAAGCTACTATTTGAAATGCAACGAAAGATCAAAGAAATGTAGACTCACCCAAGGCTAGAGGTTGGGGCCCTATACAATACATAAAGAGAAATACTTTAATGACGATGGAAGAAAACACAATCGATGGGACATTACGACTTCCTAATGATAATTAACTGGAGATGACACCCTCAGCAAGTCCTAGTAGAGGATGTGCTGATCCTTTACCAAGGTACTCTTCACTGGACGACTTATCTCCGTACTTGAGCAATAAATTAAGCAAACGACTAAAATAAATTGAACCAAAAAAAAGAAAGAAATCAAGACAAGCAATTGACTTGAGAGGTGATGAGAACCTGTTGCACTAGGAACAGTGGGAACACAAAACTAACATCTTAATCCAATAAAATATTGTAATTTTACAATAAATTTATTAATCGTACAGTATAGGTAAGAAAAATACTTGTGGATCTCAAGAAAAGGGAGGAGTCAAATCTCCAGGGGAGACGATAAAGGTAAGCAAACTGTGTCAATAATATTCTATGTTTCATTTTTATAACAATAATTCGGTTGTAATAGTTAAATGAATAGACTGGAGTTATTGATGGAAACTGAGGAGAGAATGTATGAGCAGGAATTCATGCTTAATCTTGAAATTCCATTCAAGTTATGGAAATATTCAAAAATTATTCAGTTAGACATAATAGAATTCTCAAGTATACAATTAGGTACTTAAAGCAATAAAAAGGTGATGATGTTGAGACTCTCTGAAAAATATAAAGGGTATTATATAAAAGACTATGATTGCAGAGTTACCAACTTACATCATAATTACAAACCTTGTCAATCTGAGGATCTAGAGAAAAAAAACTTTAAGTTCTAAAGGAATCATTTAGGAGGAATCTCTCCTCATGCAGATTAAATCGATTCCTCTCAATAAACGATAGCAAGGAGGGCCATCTTTATCATGAACTGGCAATAAATTGTGAACCAATTAGCGCACACTCCCTCTTGTTGATTGACAATTCGTCCTATAACCGCAGAAGCTAAACCAATAGTGTCCTGTAGAAGTTTAACGTCCCCATCCTGTCCCTGGTTCTCTACCATTACGACAAGTCTCCAGTGGAAAAACATTCTGGTTCATTAAATGCCGCAAACCTCAACCCCACGCTCCTACCCGTCTCTTCGAAGTAAGCATTTCTCCATTAACAAGCTATTAGAAGTAGCTGTGGCGCTATGCGCAGGCCCTGGTTGTGCAGTTCTCTCATTTTGACATGCGGTGGCTCACTGGCGCGTTCGCATGCTCTTTGGTCGATGCTCTGAGGCATCTGAGCCTGCAGGATGTCTGATACAGTAATTTATTCTGGTTTTGGCCACCCAATCTGCGAAATCATGAATCACCCATACTCTATTAAAAGTGCCAATCCGTCACCATTTTTATTTGAAGTTATAAAATACTTGTCTGTGTCGTAGATTAGAGGAAGATGCGTCTATTCAAGGGCTCTAGAATGGTTATCTTTACATGACCTCAATGTTGTTTTTGCCCAAAATTTTATATGCAACACTGATTTGGTAAGATAGGCAAACTTTTAATACTAATATATTTATTAGGCCAATTAAAGCCCAATTCCCAATTATTAAAATTCAAGACGCCCTATTAAATTAAATTTAAATTAGAAAATTAAAAGTTAGAAATTAGTAATAGAGTCAAGTTCAGATCAAAGCAAGGGTCCACAAAAACAGATTCAGCAGCAAGCACCACTGGGCAAGGGAGAGGCCTACAGAATGAGAGATATCTTCAAAGTCAAGGTCATCAAGGACGCCATTCACACCAAAGTCATGTATGAAAACGATCCCCGAAGAAAGGCTGTGTGGGTGGAGAACTCGATTCTGATGTATGCAAGTGATCGAACCAGAGTTTATCCCTTTATCAGTGAGAAGATGCCTGGGCTCCATGATCATCCTTACTAAAACATCTACGCGGGCGCGCGTTTAGCTTGTGACATGGACGAGGGGACAAGTTCAAGTTATAGCGAAGATTCAGACAGCAGTTCACAAGATTTCCAGAAGGATAGTATCATTGGAAACTCTCAAGAGATGGCAGGCCATCAGCAAGAAGCGCAATGCAATGGACAGAAGGAAGATGACTGCATGAGTGACGAAGAGGAAGTACAGCATAGACAGGGTCAAATTCTTCAAGAGTATGATCATGAGACTAGAATGCTGCTTGACTTTTCTAAAGAATTACAAAATAGACAACTCATTGCTCAAGATATATAGTGAGTAGTGAATCGCTTAGGCAAGGGAAATTAAAAAAAGAGTTCAAAATTTCATTAGAGATCTCGAATTTATAATAATCTGTATTAATTATTACTAACATATGTATAATAAATTGAGGCTATAAATTATTAAAGATGGCATTAGGATTTTTAGAAGTATTTACCTACCATATTTTTTTTTGGTATTCCTGATTTCATTGCTCCAGAAGTTTTACATGCATTATGTATTCCTCCAACGACTGAATGAGCAGGAGCTCAATATGTGTTTTTTAAATTTTTCCAAATATTTGCTTCCATCATTTGCATTTAAAATAACGATGTCGTAGTTATGTGTTCTTCGTCGCTCAACATATATTTTTTTAAATAATTAATACTTATATATATATATATATTAAAGTATTTTATTTATTATTGATTATTTTAACATTCATAAAATTCACTCATATTTTACTCTTGGGGTTTTATCATTATTTTTAATTATTTAATCATTCGATGGAAAATGAAAGTAATTTTTCTAATTATTCTTGTTTCATTTCTAGGCAGCAATAAATATCCTATCTCTGTTGTATGGTTCATAGATGACTCTATCTTCACTGGCAACACCTCAGCACTTGAGACTCTTTAGATGGTTGAAAGATGATATAAGGAAAACAAGCAAGAGTTACTTCAGCATGAGTTGGATGAGCATGATGTGACAACAGCATTTGAGATAACACAATTATAATATAAGCAAGGTCATAAATAGAAATAGCAATAGAAAGTCTTGTGTTCACTACTAACTATACATACATCAACTTAAACTTTCTTGGCAACTGAGGGAGTTCATTTAGAAAATAAGTCATATTGGACCTCTGAAGTGCGAGGGTGGGTGGAACTCCATTTGTAAAAGAGCCAACGAGCGCAACGCTCTTAGTAGACTTTTTAAGGATCTCTATGTCTACCTATTTGGAAGTACAATGCACCATGATTGAAACCACTAAGATAGAAGGAGATTCAGTGAAGTTACCCCACATTACAGCATAGAGGAAAAGCGCTTAGACAAGGGAGGAAAACGGCAACAGCCTGAAGTAATTCACATGTTTGACAGTTATGATCCTCTCTCCATATCCGAAGTCATCGGTACTATTTATACAAACCACCACTATTAAGAATTCTAATAGCCTTTTGTGAAAAAAATTATATTCGATTATCTCAGCTCCCCGAGGAGATGTCTGAGTCGGGTATTCTACAATGATGAGATGGCTCCTGCAGCGTCAAGTAATGCCCTTTAATGCCCACCAATTTCATCTTTACCCCCAATTCGACTGTAATCCTGAAGGTTTGAAATTGAAGGAATAATTAAGGTACTAAATTTGAAGAATTTTGTTATAGAATTCTATTACAACTAACTATCATACTGCTTTGAATATCTCAAAATGGTGTGATATCTAGGGACTAGCTGTCTCAAAGAGTGTAGCAAAAATAATGTATAAAAAAGGCTTAAATCATAGGTATTTAGATATTTTAGATTCTCACAATGCTTATTTCTTAGGTTTAATTGATTTATAGATTTGCATCAGTTATTTCTTTTACAATTGTTACCAAGGAGATAAACTGCAAAGTCAGCCTGAAAATGAAGATGATATCAAAGAGGGAGATGATGATTAAATTATGCAGATTACTTGGAGAGTTGTTCTATCTCAACAAAATGACTCAAATATCGCAATAACTGGACTTTACTTAGAGGTTGTTGACTTTAATAAACTTGTTGAGCTTCAACATATTGTATAACTTTCATTGTCAATATATAAAGCAATTACTTTTAGTCAATACATTATAATAATAAACTGTCTTAAGACACAATTGCATCTCTATTATTTAATAATTAAGATTTATTATCTCATTTTTTTTACAATCTTTTACTAACTTTATAATTGATGGTCTATTAATATTTAAACAAGAACAACGTTTGATTATTTTTTTTTAACATTTGATAATTTCTATTTTAATGATTTTGACTATTTACAATACTCATTTTTATACTTTTCCCTGTTCATAAATGCTTTAATTTCACTTGATTGTATTTAATTTGTCATTTATATTAGAAAATTCTTTGAATATATTGATCTTTATAGAGAGTTTAAAACCATATCTACACCCTTATCAGCATTATTATTTACCTGGTAGTCTTATCACCTCATATTTATCTTCTTCTTTAGTAAATTTGTATATTCTAGCTCTTACCATAAATATATAGAAAGTTTCAACATATTTTATAATTAGTTATTTACATATTTGGACAGAGCTCTTTTAGAAAGTGGAGCCTAACTTAAGAAATATAAAACAACCATTGACCGTGATGATATTGGTTAGTTTTCAACATAATGATGCAATAAACAAGAAATGATGTAATGAGCATATATTATTTTCAATAATTAAGACATATAATATTTCTTATATTTAATTGTTTTTAAAGATCATTCAATTCTGATGTAATATGAGAGTAAATTGACACCTTTAATGCTTCCCACTCTCATTGAAATCACTGTAATGATTCGATTAATGATATATAAACCGTTGTTTTATAGGCAAGCATCTTTCTAGTAATTTAACTTAGTATATTGTTATCTTTATCGAATTGTGAATATTTATATTTAAATGAGCATTATTAAAGCATCATTTTTCATGTATACAAAGAGAGAAAATTGTAGAGAAATAAATGAAGAAATAATTGAATCATTCAAATTACAGATAATGAAAGGCATTTCGAAATTGTAAGATTTAAACAACCTGATTATAGTGGTATAATAGGCTAAAGATGGAAATACTTGGAAGTTATAACCAAATAGAGGAAGTAAAGCTACAAAATAATTTACTTATTTATAAGTCCATTCTTAAAAACATACCAAAACATTATATTGGAATTATAACATATATTTAATGTAAATATTTAATTGTTCATCAACTTGAACTAAGTAGTCATCAAAGGATATACTTCATCTTCAAATTTAATTCATGTATTGTTTAATTATGTACTATGTTTAACGCCTATTTATGTAATAATTCTTTCTTTAAATGGATTATAATTAATTAAGTATAAAACTATTCTTCATATGATTTCTTTATCTGTGTATTATCACAAGAATCAAAAGATATAACATTTAATTCATTCATTCATTTCAGGTGCTATAGATATGAATTTAGTTCGTTACTCCTACTGATTAAATTAAGGCTGGCTGCCTGCATGCATTCTTAGCCTTTAAGACTCAAGCTACATTATTATTGCTTTTCATTTACATAGGCAGTATAACCTGATTAACATGAATGAATTTAGTATTGTATTCTTAAGATTACTTCATTCAATCGTATAATTATATTAGTTATATATTGCAAAATGGTTACATTTATATTTACCCGATTAATTGTCTTGAAGTATTCATCTTATTCTCTAAGAATGTTTTATCTATAGTTAAGGCGAAACTGTAATACTAAGGTATGTTACTATAAACATCATACCTCTTTAGTGTTGAGAGTAATATACTTTTGATTTTAGTGTTTTATAATAAATTATAATATAAATATGGTAATTGTGGTATTTTAAAAAGGTATATGTCCTAAAATTAATTATTACATCTTCAAATACAATGATAATATAAGCACTGTAGATAGGGATTTATCAGCACGTTTATTTTTTTATTTCAACAGCATATAATTAAATCGCATGTTTTTGTACTGACCACAACCAAACATATACAAGTAATATTAATAATATGTTTCTATTTGTTTCAAATATGAAAACATTTTGTGTGAGAAAGCAAAGAGACTCTACACTAATAACATACATAACAGGTATAAATCGTAATTATTCAATTTGATGATTAATAACTTAAGGTAAGTTTATTCAATTTTACTATAATGTAAATATCGTTTGTTAATAATATCACGTCTAACTCATTATGGTACTACTAATTAACTTGGATTTTCATTTTAATCGCTTATTTATGGTTTAATTATTTAAGTTTTAATGTCACTGTCATATTTTCATGATCTACTATTTTTATATGTATATATTTCAATAATTATAATTAATCAACATATGAAGACTCAAACAGTGATATCTGAAAATGTATCTTTATGAGAGTTTTGCCTGTTTAATTGTAGGTATTTTTTACAGTAATAATCCTTTTTTGATATCACGAAAACCTATCTTCTTTTCCTTCACTATTGCCAATCCCTCCAAAAATCTTGAGTTAGAATCTCCTTATTCCAGTTATATATAGTGGAGTTGGGCATTAATATCTGTTAAGGGCAAAGAAAATATAGATATACTTAATGGTTAATATGTGTATCTCTTAGTAATATCATATTACTATAATAATAATTATTATTATTTCAATGTTACGCAGTATTTGTAAATAATTTTATCACTGTCAGCCCACGACTTCTTTTGATATCGATTGATCATAATGTTTCTTTATATTAATTTGATACAATTTTCATTCAGAGACCTCTTCAGTTTATTGATTATGCATGCATGACTTGCTCCAAAGTTTTGCAAAATACTAAAGGATTTGTTGTTCACATTATAACGAGCATTACTCATTTAATTGCTTAACTTGGATAATCCCATCATGTTATTAAAATATTTATTACTTTTAAAGTTAATTGTAGTATAAACTTTTATATTTCTTTAGCACCTGCTGATATAGTCTTTAATTTGCTAACTATTTTAGTTCAAGATTAGAATACTGGCCAGGCTTTTCTTATCCAAAACGGTAGTTTAGTTCTTCATTACCACCATGGCAGTAGATATATTTATCATTGTGACATCATTAATGGAAGTAATCTCAGGCTGCTTACCTTCCTACTTGTAGCGGTTGTTTTTACTATCATTTCTTATCACAATGGTTTCATCTTGACTTGTTAGCACTAAATAGTGTAAACAAACATTTCAAAGATTTGAGCCAATCTCTTAACTTGAAAGTTCTTAATAAAGTTTCTATCTTAATCATTTGGAAATAGTTTTCATCAAGGGAGTTACTTCTATGATTGATTCGCTCTTTTAGAGTATTAATACTAAAATAACTAGCGGTTTTATGAGGGATTAAAAAGATGCTTGACTTTAAACTTATAAAGTGTTGAATAGACTGTAATTTATTGAAATGATTTAATTTAACATAAGATCTGTATCATTTCTGCAATTGTTGCTATTAAGATTAATAATTTGTTTGATTTTCCCATTATAATTTATTATAGTTCTTATTTACCAGAATTATATTAATGGAGGTTATTAAAGTAATTATGATTGCATTGTTAATTTTAAATGGCTTCATATCGAGATACTTAGGAGATAGAGCTTTGTTCAATCTTAATGTCACTTTACATTTATCCCTTTTAATTTGTAGTATGAAATATGGGATTAATCATATTTTTTCTCATCAGCATAGATTGATAATCCTTCTTATAAATTCCAATGTGATTTGCTTATATTATATTTTCACTATTTAACATTTCATTGTAATTATTGTCTATTAAGTGTTTTAATTAGCTACCCATCTCAATTATTTGCCTCTTGCCAGAATAAGCTTAATTATTTCAATAAAACCTCAAGAGTAAAATTTTAGAGAATCGTGAAAATGAAAAATAAATGAATAATTAATCAAGAGCTAGTTTATTATGATTGAATTGCTAAGTTTAAAACTGTGAATTTGGTAATCTCTAAGTGAGTCGAGCAGCAATCTAGTCTCTTGATCATACTCTTGAAGAATTTGACCCTGCTTATACTGTACTTCCTCTTCGTCACTCATGCAGTCATCTTCCCTCTGACCCTTGAATTCCTCCTCTTGCTGGTGGCCTGCCATCTCCTGAGAGTTTCCGTTGACACTATCCTTCTGGGAATCTTGCGAACTGCTTTCTGAATCCTCGCTATCACTAGAACTTGTCACTTCGTCCATGTCCTGACCTAAGCGCGCTCCCGCGTAAATGTTCCAGTAGGGGTGGTCATGGAGTCCTAGCATCTTCTAACTGATAAATGACTCAACTCTAGTTGAATCACTTGCATACATCAGCTTCGAGTGCTCCACCCACACAGCCTTTAATCGGAGATCGTTTTCATACATGACCTAGTCGTGAATGGCGTTCCTGATGACCTTGACTTCGAAGATGTCTCTCACTCTGTACGCCTTTCGCTTGTCTAGTGGTGCTTGCTGCTGACATTGTTGTTGTGGACCCTTGCTTTGATCTGAACTTGTCTCCATTACTAATTTCTAACTTTTTATTTTCTAATTTAAATATAATTAAATAGGACGTCTTGAATTTTAAAAATTGGGAATTGGGCTTTAATTGGCCTATTCAATATTTTAGTATTAAAGTTTGCTTAACTTACCAAATCAGTGAAGCAGATAAATTTGAGGGTAAAAACACAATTGAGGTCCTATAAAGATAGTCATTTGAGAACCATTTAAAAGACAATCGTCCTCTAATTTACGACACAGACAAGTATTTCCCAGGCTGAGATAAACTTCAAATACAAATGGTTGCGGATTGGTACTTTTAATAGAGTATGGATGATTCGTGATTTCGCAGATTGGTTGGCCTAAACCAGAATCAACTAGAGTATAAGACATCCTGCAGGCTCAGTTGCCTCAGGTTATCGACCAAAGAGCATGCGAACGCGCCAGTCAGTCACCCCATGTCCAAGTGAAAGAGCTGCACAGCCAAGGCCAGCGCATAACGTCGCAGCTGCTTACTATAGCTTGTTAAGGGAGAATTTCTTACTTTGTAGAGACACGCAGGAGCATGGGGTTGAGGTCGCGGCATTTAATGATTCTGAATGCCTTTTGAACTAGAGCGATGACGTACTGGTAGGGGTCAAGGAACAGGATGAGGACGTTAAGCTTCTACAGGACGCTATTGGTTTAGTTGCTGCGTGGGAAGGACGCGTTGTCCATCAACAAGAGGGAGTGAGCGCCTGCTAGTTGCCTATTAGGTGCCAGTTTCATGATAAAGATGTCCTACCTCACTCCCGTAAATTGGGTGGTCTCGATTTCGTCATAATGAGGAGAGATTTCTCATGGCGGATTCCTTTGGTTAAAAAAAGCTTTTCTCTAAGTCATCAGGCTGTCAAGATTTGCATGTACGATGCGAAGTTGGTAATTCTGCTATCATAGTCCTAGCTATAACATCCTTGATATTTTCCCAGAGATTCATAAAATTCAACATATTGCTGTTTTTACTGTATTGAATGGAGTAAACAAGTAGTTTGAGATGAGAGCAGGAATTGACACTTTACCACTTAAAATGTGGCTATTTAGTCTTGAGGCAATTGTTTAAATCAAGTTGCTGTAGTCACCATTTGGAGTATCTCAAAGGAAGAATGGAAAGTTACAAAAAGATTGGGTCACTTGTCAATGGAGTAGCAGTATTTGAGAGATAACCATTATCGTAGAAAGTAGTAATCTTATCCAAGACAGCAGAGAGATCATCATTGACTGATCCGTCATTCTTATAAAGTCCAACAAGGCTAGTGTAAATGTAGAGATCAGTGATGTATTCTTGAACTGTTGAGAGAACATCGATATCGTTTGTTGCTTAAGCGATACTTACATCAACAAATGTTCCCATTAACCACACCAAGATCTTTTGAAAAGCACCGGTCTTATCTAAGGTACTGTATTTTTCTTAATCAGCTGCCATATTTGGTGCCATTAGCACAAGTGAGGTCAAAGTCATTGAGTCTTGAGATTATAAAGTTAGTTTTAGTTATCAAATCATATTCAATCCCCAAATCCAGAAGTGAACTTTCAAGGATCTCGAACTAACTGCCGCTAAAGCTGCTTAATGTGTCATTGTGTTACTCATTCTGAATTATGCTAGTATTGCCTCCTATCCCAAAACTTCCTTAACTTGATGTATCTTCTAACTGTTATTATTGCGCACTCTAAGACTACTGAATCTGTGAACTCACTCCGCACAGTTATTAGTGCTTTAACTATTGCTGAAATTGTTATGCTGATTACACACTACTTAGCTACTATTATTACTATTGCTGTAGCTGCTTTAAATTGTTTGTATTTAGAACATTACCTAAACTACTCTAATTCTTAACTTAATTTTGGACTTGCTGCTGTTTTTAGTTTTGATTATTGTTATTTTTATTTTTTAGCCTGTAAATGTAAGTTGGCTTCCCTCTGCAGTTTTTTGTTGCGAAATTTTATTTCATTGATTAATTAAAATTACTTATATGGTTCTAATTAGTATTTTAGGAATTACTGCTTATGCCATTATTGAGGAATTTTTAATTGTGTTGCCATAGTTATTATTAGTTCATATTACTCCCTCCACTTGTCATTTCATTATAACTAGATTGTTAGTATTTGTGGCTTTTATTGGGGTAGATGGACTAATTAGTGTTGTAATACTATTACTAGGGAAAGTCTCCATTCCTTTAACCACTTATCATTTTTTGTTACTAAATTATTTAATTAATTAACTTTCTTGATTAGCTTTTATATTTTACAAAAGTTGATGTAAATTATACTCTTGGGGTTTTATCATATAGTTCTACAATTAGCACTTGTATCCTGTTCTACTACACTAAATTTTGTGTATAATTACCCAAAATTATGAGAATTAATAATTAAAGTATTATAAAGTCTAACTATTAATCGTGTTTAGTTATTCCATTCGTTGTGTATTATTTGATTATATTATTTCATTATTATATAATTTGTCTTTCTGGGATTTCTCTTTGTAAATGCTGACCTTAGTTATTACTTATATACAACGATTTATCATATGATTTAGGCTTTTTGCTCCTTAAAAATCCCTATTTAGACTTGTATATGGAATATTGCAAAAGAATCATTTTTCTAATTTTATACAAAAAGCTTTTGTTAGAATAAGTCTCTTTTCTTACCTAATGGTATTACTGACGTAGATCGATTAGATTTTGTTGGAATTATTACTTGGTAAAATATGAATTTGATTAAATTAAAGTTTTAAACTTGTATGACTATTTGATATTAGGCTTTTTACACTTTCCAAAGCAATAATCGAATAAATATGTTATTCAGTATATACTCTTTTAAGTCATCAGTTTCTTATCCTTTTTGTGTCTTATCAGCTCTTATTTCTTCATATCTGTAAAATTAGAAGTCAAAATGCTAAACTGCTTTCTTAGTTGATACTAATTATTTTGATTTTTAAATGGGTTTTTATCTTTTGAATTTGTTTTGCTTCATTAAAATAACTTGGAATTCGATAATTTTATTGTTTTATTGTGTTTCTTAAATAAAATTATCTGCTATTAAATGGGGAAAACTTTTTAGTTTAGATTTGTTATCTCACTGCATGGATGATTCATATTATCTTGTACAGTAATCTTTCTTTGACAAACTACAAATGAAGTAGTAGCAATAGAACAACTAATGACTTATTTATAGATTAATTTTAATTCTTTGATGGTTTCATCTTGTTGTTTTTTAACTAAGACCTTATGGATTAATTGTTTTTAATTATTTTTATTGTTAATTATTACTTATAATTTAACTAAATATGCTATCGGCAATTCCTGATTCTATGTGGGACAAATTTTTGATTAAATTGCCTCGCTAACTTACTACAATATATAAGTCATGCAGTTGCATAATCAACTCATCAGGCTTCGTACTATAATCATATTTTTGAATATATCTACTTTCTTGAAAATTAATAAGTAAATTCAAGAAATAGTGTTCATAATGCTAATTTGTCTAGTTTTATACAGTTTATTTAAAAAGATAAGCTCATTCATTCAATGCAGAACATTGCATATTCAGTTATTAAAAGATGATAAAAGATGTTTTATTAAAGTTTTTATAGATTATTACCATTTTTATATGAAAAACGGCCAATCCGATCCAATTGTAAACTTAAATTTTAAATTATTTAATTAGATATAGAAAAGTAATGGTTAAATGATGTATATTAAATATAATAATTTTAGATTAATAAATAAATCAATATTTAAACACCGGATTGATTCTAAGAAAATAATATACTATGCAATAGTTATAATATAAATTTTATCTATAAATAAAAGAATTAATTATTAAGAAAAATTATATATTAAAAAATTTCAATCTATATAAAAGTATAATTTGAATTTTAATAAGAAGTTGTTATAAGTTTAATTTAAATTTGAATTATTATATAATGATTATTTTAGGAATTTGGTAGATTTTCATTTTTAACACTAGGCTCTAGGCTTCCATCACAAATCAACAAGCTACAAAATTTTAATTCCTAGTATTTAAGACTTTTAATATATTAAATTATTCGTAAGTTTAATTCCTAACTGCCATTAATGGCGACTGCCAAATTTCAGGATACCTGACCCTAGTGACTTGATCGACTGTAGCATGTCTAAGCATCTCTGGTGCAACTGCCAGCCATCTAGGCAAATCTACTGGGTCTTTAACAGCCAAAAGAAATAGGGAGAAGAAGGATGAGGCAGAGGTCTATTTGCCATTCACTGTATTACCGTTACTAGCATCTATATCGCGTGCCTGTCATAAAGCATCAGTGGCTTTGTAGGGTTTAACAGTCTTGCTACCCTCTCTGGTGATGCCTTCTAAAATTGAAAGGCTCTGAGGAGCTGGAAGGTGAGTGTTAGCGTTGTTCATCTGATTCCTTATAGCATTGCAAGGGAGATGGGCATGATATTGCGAACACATTTGGGCTGAATCTACTCGTACTAAACTCATAGATGGCAAGAGTGAGAGAGATGGAAGGTATTGTATAGCCTGAGACCCGGGCATAACTCGCCGTTGACACTCCTGGCATCTGAGCATGTTCCCTTTGGTGCGAAGATGCGACGTTGTAGCTATGATGCTCGAGAGTGGAAGTCATCTTTATTTTATGAGATGCTAAAGGCCCTACAGCGAGAAGGATAGTGCTTCAGGGATCCATAGCCCATTTAACGTCAATGGGTTAATCTTTTTCGAAAGTCTTTTCTATCCATTAGGAAAGCGCCAAGGCTGATCTACTGCATCAGGGAGGAATTCAGATAGCCACCAGAAGAAAGCGGCAAAGAGCTAGAGGAAAGCATCTGCACGCAAGAAGCGCATGATTGTAGACTGAGATTCTACACAAAGACATGAGTAAGGCACCTGGTTGAATGCCTATAGTGTAGCATGAGAAACAAAGATGTTCTTTTATCTCGGCCCCTGGGATAGATGTCTTAGTCGGGGACTCCATCACCCTGCGTCTTTGAATGGTGAATCGCGTGGAACCACTGGCTTCTCACTTATTCGAAGGTTCGCCCCTTACTTCGCTTGCAAAATCGAAAGTCCATAAATGCCTGAATTCCCAATATAAGTGTTTTGACCATTTTCTGAAGAAGCCCATCAAACCACTACTGTAGGCTAGAGAGCAGATAGAGGCCGTGAAACTTATGCCAAGGCTGTACTATTCCTTCCCGCTGAGAGAGCAACGGAGTACCTATTAACTTCATCTTTAAGAATCCACTTTAGTACAGCTACCTATCTGTCAACATTCGGACAAAGTTGTCAACATTCTGACATCGAGATCATTTAGTGTAGAATGTGATACGTGTTGAAGAGCCACGATCAGAGCGAAGACCCCAAACTGAAAATGCCATGCAAATAATAAGGAATAGAAGCCTGGCTATGAATCTTATGAGGGCTTGTAGTTTAAGCAGTGTAGCTCTTTCCAATAGTATGAATAACAAGACATCTCTTTTGCCAATACCCTCATTGCCTCCACTCTTAAGCATCTTGCTATACTGATAGTATTCGCATGTTAAATTGCCCAATATAGTAATTACGCTCTTGTCTAAAAGATTATCTCTCCTAGGTGTATTAAGCTAATGGGTTTTGTTTGGCATTTTATTTTCACATTATTTAACATAAAACAACCTGTCAAAAGTTATTTAAATAAAAATAAAATATTTTAGAAAAATAAGTAAAAATAGAGATATAGCATTAAAAACTAATAATGCATAAACAATAAAAAAATGAAAATTATAATTTTAAATCTTAATTATGATGATAGTTAAAAATAATAAAAATAATAAAGTGAAAATGTTTGGTATGGACTATTTCAAAAGTATATTGGTCTGTAAAAAAACATAAATTATAAAAAAAAACAGTTTTAAAAATTATCAAATATAATTATGTATGAGCCATTAATACTGATTTTAACAGGATTTTATTGAATTAAACTTGTTAAAACAATAAAAAATAACATTAAATCGAAAAATTGATAATATTACTAAATTTATTAAATTCTTTAAAAAAAAAAGTAAATAGCCGTATTTATAATAAAATACAAAAAAAACTATGATCTGTATCTTTTCACACTTCGATGAGTTGTCTCAGGCTCAGGATCGATGAGAAAAAGTAGATATAGATTTGGGATTTTGACTTTCCCATTTTTTTAAATCTTGATTTTCTCAAGAATTTATAATCTCAAATATACTTCACAAAATCACTATTTTCAGCGATTTTTACCATATTTGTCGATTTTTATGAATTATCATATTTTTATCAAATAATAGCTTTCATGCAATTTTAAATGTTGAGACAAGTTTTTCGTGTCAAATCTAATAAAATGTATTCTGAATATTTAGATGACTCTGAACAATAGTTGATCCCTTGGAGAGCAGTTAAATGAGTAATGAAGGTTTTCTGAAGACTTTTGATTGTGACGAAAGTCCATGCCATCACTATTCACTTAGCTGCCCGCCTCAGTATCTCTAAAAGTACTCATCTGGTGATGTCCTTAGGAATTAGGTTTGAAAGATTTTGTATTGATTTTTATTTTTTATTATTATTTTTTTTCATATGTTTTAATAATTTCTTATTTTAAAATTCAATTTTTTATAATTACTCATACTATGTTTGAATCTTAGATATGCTAATTTTATATTATTTTTTATATGGTATTAGGCATTAATTTTTTTACTTTCAAAGCTGCAGAATATCATTCTTTGAGTTTTATTATATTTTTATTATTTGAATATTATGGGTTTTTATTGATTATGGTTAGATTATTTGAAGTAATAACTGTGAAGCATTATTGTACTTGAATTATTAATTTCCCTACTTTTGCTCAATAACCATCTCTTCATTCTTTTTAAATTGTTTTATTCCAGCTATCTTTTATGTTCCAAGCATTGCTTAGATTAATCCTCTTTGCTTTGATTATAGGTCCATCCCCCTTCTAGTCATTTTTTATAGGAACGTGAAAATTAGAGAAAGCATTTAATATTCACTTAATAATTCATTTAGAATATGAATGATTTTTGTATTTCCTATATTGCTAGGTCTGTATTATCACAAGTTGTAAATTTCACTCTTCTTTTTTAGATTATAAGCTTATAAAGGGTTTCAGTAATGTGAAAAGAATATATTCTCTTTAAATCGGCAATCTTTTGGGTACCTGAAACATCGCTATTTTCTTTAGTTCTGCAATAAAATCTTGAAAAGATATTATTATTTGTATATTATCTCCTTAATGGTAATTCCGGATTTCTTGATCACTAGATCTGCTTTATTGATATAGCTGTATGATTTTACAATGAGTAAAATTTGTTTTAATTTCCAATAATAAATTAATAATCTTAAATTTATAAATTATTAAATTAGAAATTTAATAAAAGGATGTACGACTACAAAATACAGAGAGGACGATTCGTCACCCTCTTTCAAAAACTCATGATATCAAGATCATCATCCTTTAACCAAAGCACATCAACATAGTTCAGGAACCTGTATCACGCAGGTTGCAGAGGCTGCTTGCCTAGACTCTCAATAGAGCAACACAAGATCCTAATAAAGTCACTATTTCTACTACTCTCCATGTCCTCCTTCAGAGGATATGTCAAAAAGAACACTAGAGTCTAGGCCCTAGTCCAATATGTCCTCAGCTACTAACTTCTTTCAAGGAAAACACCCATAACCAATGATACCCAATGGTTAATAATGCACATAATATGGCTCATAAGCAAGCTTAAGAAATATTAGGACTCAAACCAAGACTCTAATAAACTATCTTAACCTTACCCTATGCAGTACTAAAAGAAGGTTGATCCTTAAGACCCTATTTAGCAACCATCAGTTTCTGACCGGTATGATCTGATCGGTACACCGGAAATAACAAATCTCCACGTGTCCAAACCTGACAAAGTACTGTTAAACATAATCAATGATAAAAAACCTACCTTTGATTTATCAGCCTATGACATAAATAAATACATTGAAGAACAAAAACAACAGGCTATAATCCAGGAGGATAACATCCAGAAACTACTAACTAATCTACTTAAGCAGTTACTGACCTATAAAGACTTCCCAAAAGGCCTAACAATACTAATGATTACCTAAACAGTCTAATACCTTGCAATAGAATCGGAAACTACAAACTTCCAGAAGATGAACAAACAATAAGACTTATTTAACTTTCTTGAACTTGCAATATCATCACTTCACTGACACAACTATCGAAATCAACCAAATTCCAATTGTCAGAAGAATAATGGAAGAACTATTACAATATGACTGTACTAACCTCAATGATATCACAATCAGCATTTCAAACACATTTGATATGATAAAGAGAAGGAACTCAGCTAACATTCCCATAATACAATTCCAAGGAGATATATACTAACCAATAAGATGATTTCTCACAAGAGTATTGTCCATTAGAGACATAATACTCCTAGAACACACTAATGGAGTTGAACTCATGTTCTCTATCATTCATTTATGGTAAAAAAGTGCCATCCCAATCATCTAACCAAAAATACACAGAATAATAAAAAACGATAACAGGTAAATAACTTAGCGAAATAGTTGACAAACACTTGAGAAAATTACTGGAGCTAGTTTTCCTCACAACAAACATTCTCAGAAACTGGAAATGGTACTCACTGGCATACTGTGAGAAATACAAACTAGACCCAGAAAAATTCTACAGGATCCTATCATAAATCCCTATTATAGAAGAATATAGCTTTAAACTAAAAGCTATTAAGATGAACATTGAACTCGAACAGGAGGATGGTCAGTCCCCAGAAGACGAACAATAGTACACAACACTATACAAAGGATTGATAGTTATATGATTGCTAAAAAGTCGGTTATAAAATTATTTATAAAACCTCCGATTTCCCAATCGCGAACAAATGAGCTTGACTCTTAACATTAATTTATCACCCGTGGAGCCTCGAGCTCCAGATGTGGATTAATTATTATTATTATTATCTTAAATTTATACACATTATATTAATAATAATCTTGTTTAAATACTATAAAATGGCACATATCTTGAAATCGATAAAGTTATGAGATACGTGCCGAATTATTAGAATTAATATAATCAACATGCTATAAACTTTAGATAAAAGAAGTTAATTTTTTATATAATTAAAGTTTTAAAAATATAACATTGAATAATCATGAATCAATTATATTCTACTATTTTGAAAATTATAAATTTTTAAAGTCTCTATAATAAGCAAGTTCATAATTAATTGTTTTATTGTTAATAAATTTGATTATTTTGTTAACTTTAATTAAATAAAAACTTAATTTCATTCATTTATAGTTTATAGTATGATGATTAATTACTTCTTTTTATTCGGCACGTATCTCAAAGCTTCATCAATTTCGAGATATGTAACATTTTTATTGTTTTAAAACAAGATTAGTAATAAAATAGCATAGAAATTTTAGATTATTTATTAATTTTTGGAAATTGTATCAAATTTTGCTCATTGGCCACTATCAAAGATATATCCTGAGCTTTCATCTTGTTGTACTCATCTTTTGACTGTTCCGATCCTGAAAGCCCCTCAATCATACATTCATTTGAAACATCTTGAAGACCTCATTGCTCCAAATTCAGCTACTACAATTCCTCTTACTGCTTAGCATTATGCTTGCAATGAATTCTTTATACTGAGAAGGCCAGTATAATAGCCTTCTTTAATCTATCTACTGGCTATGCAAACTAATTGAATGTTCTATGCTTGAGAAGCTTGACGGTTTATTTCAATTCTCTCATTATTCCTGTACTTTTGCGCCTATTTTCAGTGAAATATGATTTATTAGTCCCAGTTGAATCTGTCTTGAAGCTAATGCAAAGGTAGCACATCAAATTGGAACGATCGCTATAGTCTTTGATGTGACTGAAACCAGCAATTTTACTCGTCAATAAGAGCTTGTACTGCTTTCAGAGGTCCGAGCATTCTCTCATTCTTCACCTGTAGAAGAATTTGTGGCGGTTGTGAGACATGATTATTACTATTCTTACTGAATCTTCAAAACAGTTATTAGGTTACATTGCCTCTCAGCAAATCTAGTATCCGAGTTGGTGATCTCAGGTTGTTGGCTACATTAATTATATTCATTTTTGATAATAGGATTATATTATTTATATATATTAAATATATTTACAATAGGTCTATAAGAGACTCTGCAAGACCACTAGACCACTATTAATATCTTTGAATAATTATAAATTTGATATTAAATCTAAATCAAATTAGTATTAAGAATACTCCTAATTCATGACAGTTGAGTTACTAATAATTTTATTATTGATTTTCATTACTAATATTTCTTATTTTATCAATAATAATAATAATAATAATAATAATTAGATCACATTGAGGTCTCTGGGGACCCCCGATCTGATATATGTTTAATATATATAAGTGTCAAGCCCTTTCAATAGTTTGGATTAAATCACTGATCAATGTCTCGTGTTATTATAAAACTCTGTGAATTCTACTCCTCTGATTTTGAAGGTTCTCCAAATAGTTCCATATCTGGTTTTGCCCTTATTCTTAATTTTTCCTTTTCTAATGTTTCTATTTTCCATTAGTTCTAGTCTAAGGTTCTCGTGGAGTCTTCTGTAGTAATAGTGTTTTGTCCTAAGCCACGCTCTTTTCTAATTTCTTTGTCTCTCTGAATCTTTTTGAACTTAATTCTCTACCATTGCTAATATAGTGCATGGAGGCTCTCTTCGTCTTATTTGTTTAAATCCATCGTGTCTTATAGCTGAGTCGAAAGAGGATTTTAGATTGCTATGAGTTTTTCAAGACTCCTTAAATTGTCATCCCATAGTTAAATTGTTATGTGGCTATTATATAGTAGTCTCTGATAGAATTTGTATGGATACTATTTAATAATGGTTGGGATGTTTATCGGAAATTATGTTCTGATCAGATACTGGTCAGATATACCGATCTGTGACGTATTAGGGGTACTCATATGTAGTAGTGAGAAGGGTAAAGAGTCTTCTCTATATAGTATGAAAAATGAAGAAGAAGATAGTGAGTCTATTTAGATGTCTAGTTCTGATTTTTAGATCTTTTGTTCTTAAACTTCTGGAGTTTAGATAGGATTTAATTATAAGTTAGAGTCTTTATCTGACTGTTGTTATGAGTTGGGTTACACTTCCTCTATTTGTTTTGGAATTTGATCCTATCTAGGTGAGTGGTCTGTTGGGGTAGGTACTACCTATTCAATATGGGAGTTGAAGGCCTATTATTTTTTTGAATTGAAAAACCTTTTTGTGTAGGGTGTCTTTTAGTATGACAACTAAGATTATTTCTTGTTAAAGAAGTTTTAGTGTCTGTAAGTGAATTGCTAAACTTTTTCTCTTTCAAGGTCTTATTTTTATCTGATTGCTCTGAGACTTATCTCTTATTGTATGTGATGTGGTACTTTTAATTTTCTGTCGCTGTAGTATTGTTCTACAAAGTCGAGCTCGTCTTCACCGAAAGAGTCGTAGTCGATTTCATCTTACCACTGTCCTGATTCTGAGTCAGTTTCATAGTAAAAGTCTCTTTTGGCATAAGCATTTATTTTGCGTTTGTTACCAGTGTTATCATGGGATGGGGTTTCCATGTTTTCCCAGTGTGAGGCCATTGATGGACTTAGGATCCAGTCTCGGAGGAGCGCTCTTTCTTCAAACTTTTCTTGAGCGCTCAATGGTTTACAGAGTGTACTTTCTCTTTTAAGTGGAACTCTATCATTAGCTGCACCTAGTTAGTATATTTTAAAGAGATATTCATTATAATTCATCTCATACTCTGTAGCCGGGTTTTCAAAATAACCCTGGTCTTTTAGGAATTTTTGGTATCGCTCGTGAGATATTTCAGTCATCTCACAAGTTAATTCCTTATTTAATTCTTATTTTATCAATAATAATATAGTAAGGCTTATAAAATTTTGATTTACGATTACTGTTATAATTGTTATCGTAAAATATGCATATTTTAAACCCATAATTTAACTATTATATATTGTTATATTAATAAGTATATTATTTTTATATTTATACATCTTTCATATGTATTAAGATCAATATTTTACTATTTTTTTATTTTTTTCCTTTATTTTAATTTGATTTTCTATCACTGACATGATATTGTTTTGTTTTTAAATAAATAACTCTTTCTTTTCTAATTTATAATATCTTTTTATTTACATTTACTATTAAAAAGAATATTAATCCTTATAAATCAAATTGAATATTTTCTTGACATTATCAGAAAGATTTGCAAAGATACGCATTTAAAAGCCCATCAAAAATAACATCTACCATAAGTAATTCAAATGCAATCTAATAATTATTTAATAACGCATCAAAAAAAGTATGAGCAATAATTTCGACTTTTCAATCGATTTTCTCTCCATTAAGCAGTACCTCTGAGTGAACTCGACATCAATTGAGAAGAAATTAATGAGCATTTTAATAAACTTTGATATTTCTCTGGACTTCGTTTACAGAAAGATTTGCAAAAATACGCATTTAAAAGCCCATCAAAAATAACATCTACCATAAGTAATTCAAATGCAATCTAATAATTATTTAATAACGCATAAAAAAAAAGTATGAGCAATAATTTCGACTTTTCAATCGATTTTATCTTCATTAAGCAGTACCTCTGAGTCAACTCGGCATCAATTGAGAAGAAATTAATGAGCATTTTAATAAACTTAAATATTTCTCTGGACTTCGTTATCAGAAAGATTTGCAAAAATACGCATTTAAAAGCCCATCAAAAATAACATCTACCATAAGTAATTAAAATGCAATCTAATAATTATTTAATAACGCATCAAAAAAAGTATGAACAATAATTTCGACTTTTCAATCGATTTTATCTTCATTAAGCAGTACCTCTGAGTCAACACGACATCAATTGAGAAGAAATTAATGAGCATTTTAATAAACTTTAATATTTCTCTGGACTTCGTTATCAGAAAGATTTGCAAAAATACGCATTTAAAAGCCCATCAAAAATGACATCTACCCTAAGTTATTGAAATACAGTCTAATAATTATTTAATAACGCATCAAAATAAGTATGAGCAATAATTTCGACTTTACAATCGATTTTATCTCCATTAAGCAGTACCTCTGAGTCAACTCGACATCAATTGAGAAGAAATTAATGAGCATTTTAATAAACTTTAATATTTCTCTGGACTTCGTTATCAGAAAGATTTGCAAAAATACGCATTTAAAAGCCCATCAAAAATGACATCTACCATAAGAAATTTAAATACAGTCTAATAATTATTTAATAACGCATCAAAAAAAGTATGAGCAATAATTTCGACTTTTCAATCGATTTTATCTTCATTAAGCAGTACCTCTGAGTCAACTCGGCATCAATTGAGAAGAAATTAATGAGCATTTTAATAAACTTAAATATTTCTCTGGACTTCGTTATCAGAAAGATTTGCAAAAATACGCATTTAAAAGCCCATCAAAAATAACATCTACCATAAGTAATTAAAATGCAATCTAATAATTATTTAATAACGCATCAAAAAAAGTATGAACAATAATTTCGACTTTTCAATCGATTTTATCTTCATTAAGCAGTACCTCTGAGTCAACTCG
>ARYC01006749.1:0-29130 GCA_000711775.1 Oxytricha trifallax
TCTTAGACTCCTTGGTCTTATGAACTGAGAGATTATCAACAAACAGGAAGATCTCTTGGTTACTATACTTCTCTCTGAGCTTTTGTAGGAGCTCTATATACTACTCTCGCTTAATAGAGCGAGGGTGAATAACATAACTCTCTAGGCCTGAATCTTCACTTATGCCAGCTAAAGTTTCATGGGTGCCTACCTTCACATTTTAATCATAGACTTCTATATTATCATACTTCTTATACCAAGACTTATTAATAAAGGTGTTGAAGGTAAACACAGCTTCATCAGCGTGTATGAACTTGATGTTTTTGTCAATAGCCCTATTCATTTAATCATATATATAGTTTAAATTATTACTATAAAATGGCACTGTAAAATCAATCACTCTCTTCACTCTGTTGACAGTCTTGAAAGTAATACCAGTTCTTCTATAAATGTTTGCTATAGTTTAAGGAGAGATACGCATGTCAGGAAACTTGCGATGAAACATCACAGCTCGGTAGTCTAGTGGAAAGTGTGCCCAATACTTTAAAGTCTTCGAGTCGCAGAGGTAGTCAATATGGTGCTGTGAGAACAGCCAACAAGCAATGATACCTAACTGTTGAGGCACTCTTGCGCAGGAGCTTTGCTATAGCTGCCTAATTCATTACTGGTTTGACTTAGTCTATATTAATACTTGTACCATACCTAAGCTTAAGCAATAAATCTAAGTATTACTCATCATAAATAGACCCTAAATTTCGCTAATTTCTATTTCTCATTTTGCAAATTGGCCTAATTTCACTACTAACCCCAATAAGACCCCAACTATACCCTACAAATCAAAGCACTTATAAACCTCACTAAGGGGTTTTGGGGTTTTGAATGGTACAGCAGATTCTAAAGGCTAAATTCTCCTCTCACCTCGCGCAGTTTCTTAAATCAGAATTATCTTATGATTTTTAAATCAGATCCCTTCGCACACAAAATTACGAGGAGTGAGTGATAGCTCTCTATCAGCTCTTTAAGCAAATAATCTTTACAAACATATTATTCATCATCGTCATAAATATCTGAAATTAGTGCATTATACATGAAATTAATAGTGTCATTATTGAATATTTGGGGGGGGGCATATCTGAACCAAAGCGACATTATCTGAACCAAAGTTATTTTTTAATAGTTTAAATAAGTTGGCGTACTTGATCATGGTCAAATTAGGGTAAGAAAACACGAAAAAATTATTTTCAGAAACGAAAGATTTCTCTGTAGAGTTGAAAACACATAAAACGAGTATCAGTTTTATCAACAAAATTACATTAATTTTTATATTTTTTTTCATATGTTTTTGTTCAATTTAAACTCTTCTAAACTATATAAATAATTCAAAATCTTGTTGATAAGTTATATTACAAGATATTGTAAGATATAAAATGCTAATTTTAAATAATAGATGTCATATTCAAGTAAATTATTTGTGAAAGATAACTTATCAACAAGATTTTGAATTATTTATATAGTTTAGAAGAGTTTAAATTTAACAAAAACATATGGAAAAAAATATAAAAATTAATGTAATTTTGTTGATAAAACTGATATTCGTTTTATGTGTTTTCAACTCTACAGAGAAATCTCTCGTTTCTGAAAATAATTTTTTCGTGTTTTCTGACCCTAATTTGACCATGATCAAGTACACGAATTTATTTAAACTATAAAAAAATAACTTTGGTTCAGATATGGCCCTCCCCCCGAATATTTAAATTTATAACATGAGGTACTCGTTTTGTATTTTACATTTATTATTAAAATCAATAGTATAATAATACAAATTTAAACTTATATCATTCATTATTCTAAAAAATCTGCAATTAAATATGTAAAAGAACATTGAGTTTCTTGTTGTTTTTATGTTAAAATCTTTAAACTAATCATTTCATAATTGGTAATTTTATTTATTAAAGAATTAGAAATAATTAGCAGTTATAAATTTAAACTGAATCAAACTTTGATTTATGCAAGCTAAATTAGTAATTAAAGTCTTGCAAATTACTGGCTGTTTTATTTAATAGATTTAAAAAGTTCATTAAAAATATGTATTTTTCACATTTGAAATACTTGTATAATATTATTTAAATATATGGTATCCTTAAAAGGTCTTTGTTGCTTTCTCATTAGTATATGCTTGACCATTAATTCCATATAATTAGCTTGTAAATAGTAGTTCTTTGAATGATAAACTAATTTATCTAAAAATCTGTGAGTAAGCAGATCAGGATTATCTAGAATAAACTAAACTGAAAACATTAATTTAAATTAATTTAATAATGAGCCTAGGTTTAAGGGAAGTAGGGACTGTTGAAGTTATTATTCAAATTAATGTCTATGCGCTCTCTAATTTCCTAAGCAAACACCATCTATTAATAATTAATACACAAATCTTAAATAGTGATTTGACTAAAAATCTCTCCAAATATTGCTAGATAAAAGCGCTATAATTATAGTTTTTGTTCTATCTTTAATTGATATCTTTGCATGCATCACAAATGACGTTGCTAGTTGCGAACTTCTTAAGATATTCCATATTTGTTAGAAAGTTATCGAAGCTTTTGCTCTCCATCAAAGCATGATAAATTAATATTCAATGGTTTATTATATTTTATAAATTAACAAAAAAGACACTCTAGTAATTGTAAGTGTTGGATGTGCGAGCATTTTTAAATATGTCATTGATCTTATTGAATCTGTATTCGTCTTTTAAGCTCAATTATTTATTTAGAAATTTCTTCTAGTCGCTGAAAACATTACTTTTATCAAAGAATTCTAAACTTATAAGGGCATCTAATTATATTAAGTTCTTAAAACATTTAAGATTAATAACACCACAATTTACAATTAAATTGTGTGATAAATTTTTAATTATAAGTTATTAGAAGTTTAATTAATTTTTTTTATAATTTTAAAAATATTGCTTAAAACAATACATTCAGTATTAAATTAAATTTTCTTGTCTGAAATGTGCTGAAATTATATATTACTCAATAAAGTAATGTAATGATTTGTAAATATTAAAGAATGAATTAAAAATATTATGAAAAAACAGTATATTGTATTTTAAAATCAAAATTAATTTTTATAGCAATAATATGAAGCATAATTTACTATAAATTCTTTCCTAATTTATAAAAAAATATAAATACTAATTCCACTAATTAACATATAAAAATAGTAATGTCAATAAAAATGGGTATTAATCCTCTAATGACTTATTAGGTCCTTAGTATCCAAAATAATTTTACTCAGAATCCAAAGGGTAATTCTATCATTCTTTGAAGCCAACTCTTTATGGAATCAGATTTCTTCAGGAGTATTTTGCCATCGTAGAATAGCAATTCAAACATGCACAGATTGATTTCAACAAACAAATATAAAGGATTTAATGTTAGATTTGATTGTTTTAACTAGGTTTATCATCTGCCACATTAAAGAAATAAAATATTAAGGTAATACTCCGTGATTATCTTGAGAGTTGGTGAAAGGGGATACGATCCACCTTCGCAATTGTTGAAATCTTAATCTCATTGAATATTTGTGGAACTCCATAGTGCTTCTCCTTATCTTAATAATTATTAAAAAAGAATCAATTATAACTTCGTAGTACTCTTTCTTTTAAATAATGAGGGAGTTAATGATCTGTTTCTTGCTCTGGTATATATCAAAGAATGAGTTTAACTTAAAAAACATTTTTGCTTTTGTTCTTTCTTACTGAGACTCCCCTGTCTCTACCTGATCCTCCCCACTTGCTACAGTCTTTATAAAACTGTACTTAAGGTCAGTTATTGTTTTAAAATTATAATTTGGAAGTTAAACCATAGCGTGAAATATGTTTCAATCCAACAAGCTGTCCATTTTAATGACAGAATCTATTAAAGATGGCAAATTTCTGAATTTTAAGGGAAAAGCTGTTTTCTATATTTATTTTGTAATAATCAAGTAGAAATGGCTACATTGTCAATCTGGTCATTATCAGATATATTTTAAGCATCGAATTTATCTTCAGTCCTCTTTAATAATTATTCATAAATATCGAAAGATCTTACCGTAAACTCTGAGAGATAATTGACAATGTAATGATTAACCATAATGTTTTTTAAATATATCTTTAATTTATTTTAAGATATTTATAAATTAAAATCTCATTGATCAAATTAATAATAAGTTAATATTACCAAAATTATAATTCAACTAATTGATTTCTAAGAAGCACTTATTTTAAATTATAGATAATGAATATAAATAAATAGTTTATGATTAATATAATTATTTTTGCAAAAAGATGTAATACACAGAAAGGGAGGAAAGAGAATAAGACTAAACTTCCACTATTTATTATTTACTTAACCTAATTTAACTATAGAAGAAGACCAGAACTAAAAAAAAAAGAGGATGATGAAGATGTGGAATTTGCTCCCAAATTCATTTATTATTTCATGCATTAGATTGTATTTATAGCATTCATCATCAAGAGAAGAAAGATAGGGATTTCCTTTAAAAACTTGCTGATGGACATGCGTGAGCTAATGTACCCCTTTACAGCTCTTAAATTAAATGACAAGCAAATGAATACTCTCAATGATTTCATGTATGTAACTGGTTAATATGGAGTTACTCACATGATGATGTTTTCACATACAGATAAATCCTTTTACATAAGATTTATGAAGAACCCCAAGGGACTCACAATCAAATTCAAGAGTGATGAGTATTCACTATCTAGAGATGTTATTAAGTACCAATAAAGGAAGAGAACAAGTAAAGTATTCTCTAGAACTGCTCAAAATCCACCATTATTGATTATGAATGGTTTCAGTAATAGAGATGAAAATGATGCTTACAAAATTGTGTCACTTATGGTTTAGAGCATGTTACCACCCATACAAGTTCAAAGGATGAACTTGTCAAAGTGCAAAAGAGTCGTTTTATTCAATCTCTTAACTGATGAGAATGGTGAAGAATTCTTGGAGTTTAGACACTATGGTCTATTTGTTCGCAAGAGATCAATTGGCAGGATAATCAAGCTTTTATTTAATAACAAGAAAATTCCTAGTCTGTCTCTTTACAATGATATTTCAGATTATAACTACTCTAAGGGTGGTGGTTATTCCTTAGAATCCGAGGTTGATGATATTTCAGAATCCAAGATTATCAAGCCTGAAGACTTCCAAGATAAGAAAAAGAATACTAATATTGCTATAAAGCTTTATGAAATATGCATATTATTTAAATTAAATTGGTCCTAGATTAATATTGAGATTGGTAAAGAATGAAGAGGATGTTAATCGTGGTAGCATTGTGTATTACTTATGTGAAGAAGTCCAAGGGAGAAATCAACGAAAAGTTTGATAACATCAAGAAGAAGAGCGACCTCAAACTGAAAGAAAAAGAGTCCAAGATGAAAATGTCAAAAGAAAGCAGGACGAGAAAGATGCTGAAGATGCCAATTAGTTGATTAAATATGTGAATAAAGATGAAAATGAGGCTGAAGAAGATACTGGAAAGAAGTTAGATAAGAAGACAACAGGAAAGAAGTCAGTTGGCTTCAAAGTAGAAGAGAAAAATTTTATGCATAAAAGGATGATTAGTATTTTTAAAATAAAATTGCATAAAACTTTTGCGAATGATGCATAATTTGTTGAAATAAAGGATGCCAGAGCATTGCTTTAAATATTAAATACATGAAAAACATGCCGAACAAATCAATTCTTGGAAAAAGAAAACAAAAGTAAGCTAACCTAATAGCTTTTTCAACACGAATTATATGTTAATCTTGTTTGAATTGATATTTATTTAAATGATAATAATTTTTTAATAATTGAATATAAATACATTCAGGCTAGTTATGGCATATTAGCCCTTTATTAGTTTCGCAACATTAAACTCTAATAATCAGAAAAAAACCTAAAAGAATTGAGGAAGACCTCTTATCTTGGGATAGACCAGCAGCAATTCCAACATAATATTGACCATGAATTTTTAAAATTGAAAGATTATTCAAATTCATATGAAAACGTAATATAAATAGATAAAATTAGATTTAAATTGAAATGGAATTAAAAACAACAACTATGGCATAGAACCTCTCTGAATATAAAACTATTTTTTATCATTTAAAACTTGAAGCAGTAAACTTAGTTCATAAATAATAACACAAAATATTCAAAATGTATTTGTCACAAAGAATAGCCATAAAATACTTAAATTTTCTTACTAATCAAAAGTATAATCATTTTAATTATCGGCACTCAGAAGTCAATTTCTTTTGCTGAAATTAAAGAAATTTATAAACTAACCCAATACTATAAGTTATTTGACAAGACATATTAAATTAGAACCGAAGCAAATTAAGGATGTCGAACATGAAGGCTTTGTCCGCTGTCCTGAAGGGAGCCAAAATTTTTGATGTGCCCCAGTTCGACATCGATTCGGATCTAGAAGATGAAGGAATGGACCAATGGGATCTCGAATACGAGACCATTGAGTCAGAACATGAAGAAAATGATTTTGACCACGCCACTCAAATTCCTCCAAAATCAACCTCGTAACTTAAGGACAACTATCTATTTAGTACCCAACCTATAATAGAACAAAAATCTGTTCAGCCTACTGAACAGAAATCTGACCAGAATTTAGAAAAGGACATACCAGAATTCCTGAGTGATACACATTCTGACGAAAATGTAGACATATTAGACAAAATGCTTATAACAGCCACTCACCTACTATAACCTTACAACTTATACTGGTAAGATACAAGATATCAATTAGTAGAGGAGTCCCACAAGGGGGAAAGACATCCCCACTCTTTATTATATTATTATTAGATAATGCAATAAGAACATTCGAGATTAAATAAAAATTCAAGATAAAAAAGAAAATCAAAGTGTACGTAGGCGATATAACCTTCAAATTTGATCCAGGAGAAAATATCGACGACATTAAACAGAAAATCAGAGATCATTTCAAACTCTATGGGCTGTAGATATAAGTGCTTAAAAATTCGACTTCTTTAACCACTCCTAATATAAAAAGAATTTCAGATATCTAGGACTAAATATCGGTTAACACCCTATAAAGATCTTTGAAGAAGTAATTAGCGATATACACAGCGAACAAAAAACCTCTTACTTGAACATATTCAAAAGTGATGATTATCTATACCAGAGAATATACTTATAATACATATTCTCTAGAGTTTAAACAAAACTGACACCAATCTTAGCATCAGCCAAACGTAACCACATACAAGAAATGATAAACATGTACAAAAATGGAGCAGCAGCATTTATCCAAAGAGGAGACTCCTTCCTAAAAGTTTTCTATCCAAATAGATTAAAACTTATTGATTATTCACCTTTCCTAACAGACCTACTTATTATCTCCTCTATACAAGATAAATACGATCTAGAAATCTCAAATGTTTAATTCATACAAACTGAATGGATTAATAAATACAAACTCCTTTGGTAGACTTTAGCCCTATTTTCTAACGCAACAACCATAAATATAGGAAAAATTAAGAAAATCCTCAATTACAGGGCAAAAATGATAGCCAAATACATGCCAAACTCTCTCATAATATTAATTCATCACTAACCAAAAGCTTTTGGTAAACCAGTAATTTGCAAATGTAGCCAAAAATTTGAAGCAAACTGGAAACATTTTCCCCATATTCAAATAGATGTCATTGAACTTAGAAAACATCTTCAGAAACTAACAAACAAAATTGAAAAATTTGTACTAGAAAGAAACAAACTGGACTATAATCGAGACATTACTACTTAACTCGAAACGCAACTCAAAGAAACAAGAATCAATTTGAAGAGAATTCAGAAAGACATAAGACAACACATATGGGATTTAAATTAAAGGGCTTGACCCTTATATATATATATATTAACATATATTTAAGATTGGGGGTCCCTAGAGACCTCAATGTGATCGTATTATTATTATAATTATTATTTGACAATATGTTTTGCTTCGGAAGAATAGAATCTTTTTAGAAATTTAATTAATAAAATAAATATATATAAGTATAATTAATCACTCACATTTTTGAAAAACCAATAATTATAAAATTCTCTTGTTTTCCATTTTTTGCAATGTTACTAATAATTAATTTATCTATATTAAATTAATGACAGTTTGTATTTTAGAAAAGCATTTTTTTTTCTTCTAATCTTTTGTATTTTATCAATAAAATAAAATAATTACAGTAATTTACAAAATAGGAAGAAAGTTAGTAGTGGAGGTTGCGGTGTATTAATTAATTGTGATAACATCTTAACTTCATTCGCCAGTGGAGCAGAAGGACGAATTATTATGATGATGATACTGCCATATTGTTACTTAGTAATGTTAAGCATTTTTTATATTCTGCGAATAAAACAATAACGAACAGATTATTAAGCAGAGTGCAAGTTTGCTGAGCTCTAAAAGCTAAGATTTTAAGCTAATTTCTATTAAAAGTACAATAAACATGAGCGCTTATCCAGGTGGTATAAATCAGCTTTAAAGCGAAATAAGCTATGCAAAAGAAATGAAGAAGCAAGCGAGTATGTCTAATTAGAATCCAAAGAATTGGGTATACAAATTCATATTTGATCCTTTCTTATAACAAGCATACTTAGACACAGCCACAGAAGATATATAAATCGGTTTATTGATGATTTGTGGCTATTTATTCCTTAAAATTAGCATCATCTAATTGAGAATGATGCTGAATAAGTTAGGGAATTCTACGAAAACCAAATCAAAGTAAAGAGTTATATGTGCCAATCTGGATCATTGTTACTCTGATTATTAAATAATGTCTATGAATATATAGAAATTAATTTTAATCTAAAAGTAAATAAAAACAGAAGATAATTACTCATACTTATATTAAAAATGGATCAGGGAGATCCCAAACCATTATACATATTAAGGTGAGTAAAACTCTATTTTTTGTATTAATAATCATAATACACATTTCACTCATCCGCATATACCAATATACTAAATATTTTATTTAGTTCAAGCTTTTTATATTTACACAAATACTTTTTATAGGACATATTCGATGGCCTGCTCTAAATTCTTTTTAGTCAAAACATTCATAATAACATGTTGTTTAATGTGATTTCTATTATTAGTTCTTCGCTAAAATAGAACTTTATGGAAAATGATATAAATAAAAATTAAATAATATAGTATATTAATACAGTTAGTAATTCATGTATTGTTTTAGCAACTATTCTTCTCATTATTAAGCATCTTATATTAATCTCTACATGTTTATATATAATTTTTAATTCAGTTGTAAATTAATTTGAACAAATAAATTCCTAGTATTTTGTATTTTATCAATAATGTATTTTAGGTCATCCACAGATTATTCTTTCAAGTCAAAATAACTACTCTAATTCTTAAACTACAGAAGATATTCAAGTTAAACAAGCTAACTACTGCATATAAAAGGTATTTAAAACAATATTCTTCATATTGCTCATGTTTGTAATGAATCCCTTCATGAGTTACTTGATGTCAAGATCTGAGGAGTAATTGAAGTAACCTATACCAGTATTTTAAATTTACAGCTATTCCTTCGCGATAATTATTTCGCTTGCACCAGTGAACTGCATATTCATGCCACTTAACAGATTCAGGATATTTCTGCTGCAAATGTGTAGAGCAATAAATTCTTACTATTTATACAGAGAAGCCAAGTAGTAATTAACTTAATATTTTATGGACGATCAAACATGGAAATACTTTGTTTTCTACATTACTGGGTCCACTGCTTTCTTCATGCCTCTATTCAGATACTATTTCTTATAAGCTTGATTCGAAGAGAGAGAAAAAAATGAAATTAGATCAAATAGGTTGAAGTAAATAATTTGTGTGTATATTTTTGTTAAAATTAATGTATAATTAATGTTAATAAAATACATTAAAAATGGGGAAAATGAAAAATAAAAGTAAAAAACTAATAATTTAAATATATTACAGCCACTAAATACGAAAACATTCAGATCAAATTTATCTCTATTTTTAAACTGCCTTCTATATTAAATATCGTAATTAAAGATACCTATTAACCTAAACTGTAATAATACAAGTGGAGTCTGTTAATATTTTATTTTAATTATTTCTCCAATTCAAAATCTCATTGCGCGGTGTCCTTAGTTGTAAGTTACTATTGTAAATAAGGTATCTTCTCAGAACAGAGTATTTATTGATGAATAAGTGTTTGCTAGTATTGGTGCTTTAGGATTGTTAATTTTAAATAAAAAAATCAGGATTCACTCTGTCTATTTATGATGGAGTAGAATACGAAGCAAACTTTTTCTCAAGAGTAGCAACTTCATCAAGCCTTAAACACTCAGTTGGTTAATCTAAATATGATGACAGTAGATATTTTATTACTTCTTAGATGAGGTTTGGATCTACATCTGGGCAGAAATCAGTTAACAAACACGACTCTAATACCTCAACTATAACTGTATGGTAGAAATCATTTAATTTAGATGATGTTTCTACTAACAACAACACTCTAAATCCTGCAATTAAAATTGATGATTCTTCACCTTACAATTCATACTTTGCAGCAATCACATAGCATGCCAATATTATCAAGATTGCTAGTGTCGGTACTACATAAGCTCATATTACACTTTTATTTACAACAAATAATTTGGAAAGCATTAATATTTCCATGATTCAATAAGCGACAGACTTGTTGTTTTTAATCTGGCGATTGATAATTATAGACTATAAATAATTACAAAAGACAATTCACTTGCATAAGTTTTAGCAGTCGGTATAATTTATGATGGATTTGAACAACCAAGATCTGTTGGCAGATTAATTTCTTTTGATTAATCTGATTCTTTCTTGTATTTTTATAATATGAAATCCTTCAGTAATTTGTCCTCACAAGGTTCCGTAGTGTTATTCAAAAAGATCAATCGTCTATGAAACAAGCTAATGAATGTGATTGTAACACAGAAAGTTCTTCAACTCTTACAGCTTTAGTAACATCTGTAATTTTAATAAGTAAAACATGGTTAATATTACAACTACTTCAGTAAGATATAGCTTAGAGCAACAAGAGAATTTGTAAAGAATAATTATAGATAATTCAATGAATGCTTTACCAGATAAAAACAGATGTCCAAGGAGTGCGATGGCACAACTGGAACTCGATATCCTCAGAATATTTATAGACCCAATAAATATAACTTTAGGAACAGCTTTAACTTTCGCAGTAGATACAACAACTATTTCTTCATGTTAAGGTATATAAATTGAACACTCAATATCTTTGGAAAGTGATAACACTACATCTAAAATATGTAATGATTTAATGACTATTTCAGAATCCAGTATGCCATAGATACTCAAACTAATACACTATAAGTTGATCGAGTCAGATATAAATTAAAAGTTTTATTATGGGATAAAGTGAAATGTGTAATCTTTCTCAATTAACTATTAATTTACTTCCCTCCTCTACCTACACAAAACCATTCATTTCAGAATCATGTGATTTACCAACAGATTATCCTGAAGAACTTAGACATTCAATGAGTGATAATGCTATTTATGACTGTGAAATAAGAGAATCAGACATTGGCTTTGTTAATTGTGGATATGTTACAGATGGATACTTTGCTTAAAGTTATTACTAAGATAAAGGCAAGAGTAGATTCATTATGAATCATGATGATTATGGAGATTATCGTGGGAAAATTCTATATCCCATGTAATAGGATACAGCAGCACTTATCAATTTTGTAAAGTAAATTCAGGAGAAAGCTCAATCTATGTCTGATTAGCCTTTCTGAAACAAATTAATTAATTGCTGCTAAGCACAGCTTAACTTAAGGAGAATTAGTATACTCATTAACTAAGGAGAATTAGTATACTCATTAAAACTTAATGGAACTTACTAACTGCAGACCAATTGAATAAGCTATATATGGATGAGAAAATGACACAATTTATGTTATAGCTCAACTTTCTTTCATCTCTGCAAAACAATAAATCTACTCCTAAACTATTATGAAAAATGACTTGTCTAGTGAACCACCTTAGTATTACTCTGGATAAATACAAGTGTAGAATTATAAATATGTTGATTTGAGAAAAATTGCAGTGAGTTATGGCACCTCAAGTGTTTCAAAAAATTACTTAGCTGAAGTAAAAGATCCAAAATACTAAGTTATCATTGATGGCACTAATGTGTTATATTTTATGGTATATTTGGATCAGATACAATATGAAAGTGTATTTCAAAATTCGGCTATGGGGTCAAACATATCCCCCCTAATGTGTACTTTTCATTTAGTAGTCTGATAGAGTTTTTGACGCTGAGTAATAGAAGATAATGTGCTTTGTGAGTGCAACCAATAGTTTTTGAGTATGACCCGAAATAAGTTCACTTTTATATATAAATTACAGTAAAAATTATAAAAAATTTCTAATTTTTCATAAAATTCTAAATTAAAAAAATATCAAATCGGCTACTTATGGACAAATTTGTAAAAAATTATTAATTTTATTTAGTTTATCAAAATATATTATTATTATATTGAACATAAATTTATAACAAGCATATGAATTAAAATAATAATAATAATATATTTTGATAAACTAAATAAAATTAATAATTTTTTACAAATTTGTCCATAAGTAGCCGATTTGATATATTTTTAATTTAGAATTTTATGAAAAATTAAAAATGTTTATAATTTTTACTGTAATTTATATATAAAAGTGAACTTATTTCGGGTCATAACTCAAAAACTATTGGTTGCGCACACAAAGTACATTATCTACTATTATTACTCAGCGTCAAAAACTCTATCAGATTACAAAATGAAAAGTACATATTAGGGGGGAATAGTTTGACCCCATAGCCCAAAATTCGATTACAAGTTTGACAGATCAGTCATCTATATATTATGAAAATTCTGATGCAGGTTATAACTTACTTATCAGTGTTGATAATGATGCTTCAAACAAATATGAAATATTCTCAGTTTCAAACAACAAAATTTATTTTAGGAAATAATCAAAAGCAGGTCTTTCACTTTAAGCAATTATATAGTAAGAATATAATAATTGGCTAACCATTAAGTTATTTTATATTTAATCATTTCATCTTTTCTTTTTTAGTTAATAAAAATTATGCAGCATCAGCAATCTTTAGATTAGACCTTACCACCTTACTCTAGATAAATCTAATGACTGCCTAACCACAGCAGCTGAATCAATCTCAGCAACCACTAGATCAGACTACTCAGTGGACTTAACAAGTTCACATAGTGAAATAGTTTTAATCAAATCACTTAATATGGAAAGTTAATTTGGAATAACATGGGAAAGAAACTAAAACTATGTGAATTTATCATTTTAAACAATGGATAAGTTAGACAGTGAATAGTCTGGAATTTCTTACCTGAAATTGCTTACAGAAACGACTTAACAGATTAAATAATTACAATTCCTGAGACAGCTGTTGAATACTCAACTCTTTTGCACAATGTATATTTTGGTAATGGATACTAAGCAAGTCTATCTTTTGACGTGAAAATTCAGTACCTTCATTTATCACTACATCATAAATTTCATCTGATTTTACAATAGCTTTTGCTCCATTGGTGGGTAATGAAGGAATTTATACTGTCAGAGTAAATTATTAGAATTCAATGGAGTTGATTTAGATACAACTTTTAATTTCAATGTTTATCCAGAATAAAAAATTGGTTTTGAAGTTCTTGATTTTGAATACTCAACCAACTTTATGAATTGGCATAAAGACACTGATTTCGTCTATTCAGCTGCGGATGTTGATCATAACTCAATTAACCTAACAATTTGTGGTGGTGACTTGATTGATGATGGAGTTAATCCAGGATACTGGCAAAGATATATTTCTAAATTAACTCAAGTATTTGCTACACTTTAATATTTTAGCATTGCAATAACAGTAATCTAAATAGTATAATTTAAACATGTTAGTATGGTTATTAAGTAACTATTTAAAGCATATTATATGTAGAAAATGTAGCATCTACACTAAATGATAAGATTTATCTGTTCTAACACAGTGTTGAAGGTAAACTCAAATATTCTTAAAAATTGATGAATTCAAATAAGTTACTTAAAGCAAAGGATTATTTTGTAGATTTAATTTCAGGCGATCTATACATAAATGGCTTTGTTGATAATGAATACCTGAGTTATAACTCAAAAAGCTTTTCATTATTAAGTTGGATAGTAGCTACAGAATTCAGCATTGCAAAGCTTCCGCTTTTGGTACTTATCTGAAGCCAATAAAATTGCTTTGAATAGTGAAATCAATTTGCTAAACAACATCTTCGGTTATTAAAATCATGAAGATTTATCTTTCCACATGGGAATAAATCAATTAAAACACCAGAAAATTTACATAAGAGTGGATTAGAGTACTCAAAAATGAAGTTAAATTAACAATAGATACTACAAAATCCCTTAATCAAATAAATTTAAGATGATTAATAATACACATGCTTAACTTTCTAAGTAGATGGAGATAATGGATTGCTGAGTGAGTGGTCACTGAACTAATATAAAACTAAAGCTCGATCGATATCACAAGCAATATAAATGAAAAGATATCTATAAGAAGTTGACAGCTGCGAGTTGATATATCATGAAGATGAAGAAATTCTGATTATCATTTTAGGATTCTATGAGGGAACTATTAACTTCCTTTTAGTATTTCAAATACAGATAATATGCAATTTCTTTCTACAAGAGTACTAACTCTTTTTACTTACAGACAATAACTATTCATAACATCCACACATTTTTCTAAGTCTACTACCTGTACTTATTTATGAAATCATTTTCCTTCGATGATGAGAGTGAGCAATTTTCCTTTGCAAAATCTTCTAGTCCCCTTAATCAGAAGTGGAATTTACCATGCACAAATAACACAATTTAATTAATTTCACCAAATACATATACTATTCCTACAATCCATTGCATACAGGATCTAATGGCAATTTGTCACAATTTTGGATTGAATACTCTGAAGTATTGAGCAAATATGTGAATTGTTTAAATACAAAGAAGATGAGCACTTCTTGAATGCTCAAGATTTCTCAAATTACAATTGAATCCACTAATGAGTACTTAGTGAAAGAAACATATGCAGAGTGCATGGTATATAACTACCCTAATATACCTGAAGATTACAAAGATATTAGTGGTGAAGCTTAAGACACATCAGAGGGTGCGGTAATTGTAGGAGCTGATGATTACATTTTTGTTCTCCCCGTCTTCCCCAAGTGTCCAAATGATCTAATTATCTATTCTCTTTTATTTGATTTAGGGGCTTTGCCATCTTGGATAGTATTTGACTATGTTTTAAGAACACTAACAATGACGCCAGATAATAATGATTATTGGAACATATACTTTTACATTTATTGCTACAATTAATGACGATTTAACAATTTTAAATTAAGTTCTCATAGAATTAGAGATTAAGTAAATTAACCACTACTGCTAGTGAAGATTTTGAAAGTAAGTTTACTCTCTCGACGTTCATTGAAAATACTTGGATAATAGCATTAGACAGTTATCCAGAAATGGATACAGTAATTTTTTATGTAGATTTATTAGACAATGAAGCTTTATCAATTCTTACAGCTACAAGTTCATTTAAAATTGACAATTCTGATGATCAAGGAATCACTTTTACTGAGAGCAATCCAACTTACAATGTTGTTGGAAGCAATCACTCTTTTGAATTCTACGTAAAACTCTTAGTTAACTATAGTGTGAAATCTTATGCATTGCAAAAAAGCTCCATTTTCACCTTTTTCAATTAAAATAATTTCAATGAAAATTAAGTTTGAATAAAAAAGTAACTATAGATTAAGCACTCAAACCTTAAATTATGAATTTGCATATAACTTAAGTATTTAATTTGAAAAAATATAATCATTAAGATAAATGATACATAATATTGAATAATTTTAAAATGACCTTAAAAATTAATAATACTACATAGATTTTTAGACTAATGAATCAAACAATTCTTTTTAGAGTTTTACTAATTCTAATTGGATTTTAAGTTCTTTAAAAGGAATTATTTTGATTCATGAATTTTTAAAAAGGATAGAATTCTATCTACTGATTAATTATTATAAGGACTAAATAGAAATAAGTTATATCACTTTTTATAAATGTTAATTGTATATAGAATTAAGCAAAAGTTTAAAAGGAATGTCCTTTATACGACAGATTAATTTTATTTAAGATAAATTTTATATTACTAAACTTTATAAGAGCTATATGAGCTTTATATAATATAAAGAAAGTGAAGTTATTAAATATTTTATAAGCTTATATGATATTTTTAGCGTATATTATATTTTTAATTTATATATTTAATGGACGCATCACCAACTTTTTAAAAGTTCGTAATGCTTGAAAATTATTATAATTTTCTAAAAATACCTAATTTAAGACTTTAACTGTTATGAAAAAGAATGAATGAATATAGAATTAGAGTATCAGTTTATGATGAATTCAATATTGATACACCCACTATATACAATATTACTTTAACGATAAGAGAAAATTAAGTAGCTATATTGGACTCTAGTGTCTTTTTAACACTTGCTTCTTTATTTATTGCTGCAACATACAGTTAAAATTTTACAGCTTCAAACTTTGTTGATTTAGAGAAAGATGCCTAAACTATAAAATTTACAAAATCTGCAACAATTTCGGCTTCTACTTCTTAGATAACCACCACTTCATATCCTTTATCTGGTGATTTAGTAACTAGTGAACTATACAGAGCAGCGTTTCAAATATTGCAACTTACACATTTTCTTGTACAGCAACCGATGAGTTTAGAGCAATATCCACTACTTATAATTTTATAATTTCAGTTGTTGAAAATGCTAAATTTACAATCACTTAATATAGTGACTAGTCCATAGTTAAGAATGGAATAAATTATCTATTTGAAATGGATTTATCATCAATCTGTTTAGATTCTTAAGATGATTACAACCTATACATTAACAATACAGTTTATGACCATGTTATTTATGATACCCGGTTTTCTTGGAATAATACTAATCTATAACTTAATTTTGATTTTGTTGATAATACTAAAGCAGAGATTTTTATAATAAAACTAGAATGCTCAGATGGCTACAACTCAGCAAAATCAATGACTTACACATTAATTACTACAGCTAATCTTCCTTTAACTAATATAGATCTATTAATATTTTTGGCAGACACAACTATTTCACTTGGAATTAAAAGATTTAGAGAATTTCTTTGCTGACCAAGAAGGATATGAATTCACTTTTAGTTTAAGAGAAGTTTGAGATACAAATATACCCTCATTTATCACTGACTTTGATGCAGAAACAGGAAGTATAAGTTTTTCAATAGATAAATCAATGATTAGCACATATTCTATGGAACTTGCTGAAACAGTAAGTATTTGTAAAGAGACAACTGTTGCTATTGCAATTAAACTTGAAGTTAATCCTCAATAATATAAATAATACTTATTTAGAATGCTCTTAGACTTGCTATATTAATCTAGTATAATCAAAATGGGGAAACAGTTAAAAACTAATCAAAAAAGAGTTCAAATATAAATATGATCTTAACTAATTATATCTACTTAAATCAAACTGTAGCTTTTTTGAAAAAAGATTAAGTGCTTATTTATTTTATTTTTAATTAATTAATTAACTATGTGAAATGGAATTTTTGTTTTTTTCAACTTTTCTGATTCGTTTGTATTTTAGGGCATGTTTTGTAAGTTAGGCATTTGTATTCATTGTTGCAACTTTCTTGTGTTTTTTTTGTAAAAAAATTTTAGATATCTTCAGGATATCTTCCTCGAGCTATCTTCAGGATATCTTCCTAAGAAAAAATAAAAAAAATAAATTTTACAGTACTAATAGCAGTAGCAGTAACAACAATAGCAAAGCAAGAGAATATAACAATAGTAATAAAATCACCAATAATTATTGAGCTGGGATTTTTCCCAAAAAATCCAATTTTATTAAACTTCTCATTTTTGAGCTTTAGATGAAGATGAAGAAAATAGTGATGATGACTAAATACAATAATAATCTGTGATTTCTAAATTTTTGAAATTCTATAGAATTTCAGTAGCTCAATAATTATTGGTGATTTTATTACTATTGTTATTAATTCTACTGCTATTGCTATGTTGTTACTGCTACTGTATTAGTACTGTAAAATTTATTTTTTTTATTTTTTCTTAGGAAGATATCCTGAAGATAGCTCAAGGAAGATATCCTGAAGATATCTAAAATCTTTCGACAAAAAAAACACAAGAAAGTTGCAACAATGAATACAAATGCCTAACCTACAAAACATGCCCTAAAATACAAACGAATCAGAAAAGTTGAAAAAAACAAAAATTCCATTTCACATAGTTAACTAATTAATTAAAAATAAAATAAATAAGCACTTAATCTTTTTTCAAAAAAGCTACAGTTTGATTTAAGTAGATATAATTAGTTAAGATCATATTTATATGAACTCTTTTTTGATTAGTTTTTAACTGTTTCCCCATTTTGATTATACTAGATTAATACTTGCACCGATATTCTTGAAAATACTTGCTTAACCTGCTATGATGAGAAATATATCTATAATAACTAATGTATTTATGCATTCCCAGATGGAACTTATGACGAGCCAGAAGTTAAAAAATGTATAGACTGTCCCATTTAGTGTAGTAAATACTATGAAGTAGACAACAACGACTATTGCTCTGAAATATTATATTTTATCTAATATAATGTTATTAGAAATGCAAAACTGGTAACTTCATGCTTGGAAATTGTTATTTTGAAGAGTGTCTTCATAGCTACTGGGGTGATCTCTCCGACTAGCAAATGTATTAATATTAAGAAATTATCTCACATTATATTTTTAGAAATTGATACTTCGGATAATCAGTTGTGCATTAACCTAAATTTATTATTGAGACAGATGCTTACATGTCCCTTTTAATGATATAGAATTAGAAGAATAAACTTGCACTGATAATTTACAATATGCTTATAATACTTCAATAGAAGAAGGCTGTGTATGGAACTGAAAATTGACAATCAGATGTTCCTTTGATGTAGATGCATAAACAATAATCACAGTCTAAACGAATTCTCTCCCTAATAATTGTATGAACTCAGGAGATTCTAAACTACCTTCTGAAAAGTTACTCAGTTTTTAAGTTACTTTAATCTTAAAACAGCTGCGCTTACTGCATGAAATTTCGACTCTTAGGCAAAGTTTAACTAATATCTTTGTAATTAAGTATAGCCAAATTAGAGGATAAAAACGAGTTAAATTAATTCTAGCTCTTGATTCATAGACAGTGTACAAATATACAGGAATATAAGGAAATGAAGTACCATATGTTGGTGTCTCATTAAATGGAGTTCTAATATTGACAGGCAATTCAGCAGTAAGGATTGATGCTCTCTACCTAACAATTATTTCAGCTGCTACAATTATAGATTTCGATGCTTGTCTTGGAAGTTCTTTAAATAGAGATTACTACCACTATCTATCTTTTTCACGTTGAATCTTTATTCTACTCCAAGAAATAAAGTAAATGCTATGGAATGCGAAGAGATCAGTTAATGCTCAGCAAATGAATTGAAATATGGAATCTCATTGTTAACAAGCGCTAAAAAAACAGTAACACCAATAGTCATCGCAATAGATGGTCATATGATAGTGGAACCTTATAATTGTAATGGAGTACTTTTTCAGCCATACTAATTCGATGTTTGCAATGGAGTAACAATCAAGAGAAACTATGCGTACGCAGTGACTATGTTTCATCCTTATATATTTATTAATGCCATAGAAAAGCTAATGTTAAAGCATAAGAAAACTTGCTCTTCAATTGTATAATTATGCTCTGATGAATCATCTTCCATCATCAATAGACAGAGTGAATCCTAATTTTTTCATTAAGAATTTACAATCCCAAAACAGCAATACCAGCAAACACCTATTCAGCAATAAATATCTGTTCTGAGAAGATACCTCATTTACAATAGTAACTAACAACTAAGGACACCGCGCAATGAGATTTTGAATTGGAGAAATAATTAAAATAAAATATTAACAGACTACATTTATATTAATTACAGTTTAGGTTAATAGGTATCTTTAATTACGATATTTAATATAGAAGGTAGTTTAAAAATAGAGATATAATTTGATCTGAATGTTTTCATATTTAGTGGCTGTAATGTATTTAAATTATTAGTTTTTTACTTTTATTTTCATTTTCCACATTTTAAATGTATTTTATTAATAATTGGGTAAGTCTCTTTTAATTCTTAAATTTTGAATTAAAAAATAAGGGAAAGTAATAGGAAGTGAGTTTAGTTCTTAAAATTAATTAAAAGGAAGGTATTATTATTTTTCAATATATCTCAGAAGCAGATAAATGGTAACTTTAATCAAGAACCCCTCATCTTTTGTTTTTATAGTCATAGGCTCAAAAGAAAGGAAAGGAGGTAGCAGAAGGCGCAGAATGTGAAGTAGGTGCCAAAGAAGAGAAGGTTTAAACCTAAATCTTTTTTAAGGAATATGCAATCTAATTATTATAATGTTTTATATTTTATGATTATTGAGGCAGTATAAAATAATAAGCATATTAGAAAATGTCAACAAAAGATTAATAATAAATAGACCATACCTTAATTAACTCCTTTTTTGTTAAGGTAAAATTTTTAAGTGTAAAATAAATTAAATATTGAAATTAAGAATGAAGCGATAATTTTATCAAAGATCATTTCCTATAGTTACCCATCCACCTCTTAAGTTATTTTTTCTTCCAAATAGTTCACAGTAATGCCCATTAGGGAAAAGCTCCTCAATTAATTGTTTAATTTCAACTGGTTTTTGGGAATGTTTTCCAGGAATCGATTGAATCAGGTCTGAGAAAGTAAACGAGTTGACTCCATCTGGGACTTTCCCTTTTAAGCCAACTAAGCAGATCTCTTTATTGATAGCCTTAGCCGTTTTTAAAATTTGAAAACTTCCTAATTTAACCCAAACGACACTATCAAAAATCATAAAAAAATTACTATTTTTAAATATAATATACTTACTTATAGCCCTTAAATAGCATAAAAGCAACTGCATCAGTGAATTTCTATCAAACTGTCCACATAAAAAGGTATCCATTGTCTTGTAAGTTTTCTATTTCTAAATCATAAAGCTTACTTGTTTTTTAAGTAAAATAAGGAAGAAACTGTTTGCCATCCTATCTAACAAAGTCTATTGCCCAGGGATAATCCATTTCTAAAACTCCAAATTTAGTTCCTCTAAGTTATTGCTACTTTTCACAAATAGTTTTAAGAAAGTTTTTGTCAAACACGTCCATTTATTGCGATCTAAGGAAATTTATGACCAATAAATGGTTCAAACTTCTTTAATATTTCTAACTCCATTAGAGATTCCACATACTTATCATGAACTAAATTTCTTTGATGATCTTCTTTAATCTTTTCCCTAAATATTTATTGAAAATTCATGGGATTCTCTTTCATCATAACTTTACTTATATCCTATTGATATCCAAATTAGAGTTGGTCGATGTACTTAAAGCATTCCTCATTTATCCCGACCAATTAATCTAAACATTTCTGAATGAAAGATGCTATCATAAATTATTTAGTCATTGTGTCTTCCCTGTATTTCTCAGACAAAAATCTCATTATCTAAGTTATGCCTGAAACTAAAAATTCTATAGTTTCCATTTCAATTTTTGATAGTTAAATGATTTTTTAATTTTATTAGGATCTTGTTAATCATTTTCTGCAAACGATAGTATCAACTCTTTTGTCTTTTTGTTTGATTAGATTAATTTTGAAAACTAAATTAAATGTATGTTAATGCTTTCTAATGACTAAATTTAAGCTATTAGTTAGTTATTTTCTAATTGATACTTTTGATTTTGAATTTATATCTCTCCCACTACAACTTGATTCAGCAAATTAAGGGGTTAAATAATTAATTATCCATTTCCTCAGCAAATGCTAATAAGTTTGTGTCAGCTGCATCACTCACATTTACCAGCTCACCGTTTCCAAATATTGGTTAATTTTTCCTGAATTATTTAGAAATCGACTTGGTAGTTGAACTAATTTTTTCAAGAGTCTACTGAAATTTCTAAGTCTTTAAATAATCTCTTCCTTCTGTGCACTTGAAGTTTTGATAAATATCAAGCTTTATTAGTGTTTTTTGTGGCTTCCTATTGTATGAGCGCTCGTATCTTTACTGGTCATGTTTGTTATTTTTTGTAGTTCATCGATGCAATAAATACATCTCATAAATTCTCTTTGGCAGGTTTTGGGAACAGTAGTAATTGGCTACACATGGCTCTACTCGTTGGAATTCTTTCGCATAATTCAAGGTATGATTGATTTTGATTCTGAATCTAGGTTTAAGACTAAAGTAGTAAAGTTAGTAGTTTAAAAGTATAATTTTAATTGATTTTTAGTTTCTATAAATAGGAAAAAATAAATTTTTTGAATATTGGGCTACAATTTAATTGGTTAAATGATAATCTCAACAAACAAGCCATAATCACAAAATACGTGAAAATTTTGATAGTTTGTTTATAAAGTATAAAAACAAATAATAATTCTGAAACTGGAAATCTATAAGCTATTACTTTACTTTTTAATTTTTTTTCATTTGACCTTTTTCTAGTCAATTAAATTAAAATCTTTAGCAATTTTTCTGTTGACCTTTTTTCCTAAAGCTAAATATTCTTTTTGAATAGTGAAATAATTAATATAATTTAAATATTTGAATATAAGGAAATATTTATTTAGATAATTAAAACATTCCTCTGACTTATTGATTGACAGCTGACCATTAATTTTTATTTAGATAATATTACCCAGTACTTATACTTTGGGGTTTCGCTTATATTTATTACTTCAGTGATTAGGTTTAGTCTAAGCATCATACTTAATTTTAAAACCTTTAATATTTGAATAGTAGTAGTAAAATGCTAAAAGGCGGGAATTAATAAAATAGAGATGCAAATTTAATACAGATCTCTACTATATATTAATCAGTCTTATATATTATGGTGCATATTTAATAAGGAAAAAAACATGTATTAGTTAGTTTGAATTTCCCTTAGGTATGTCTACAGAATTACCGGGCTCACTGATAATTTTTACCCACGCTATTAGTGAATCGGTGTTGTTATAGCTCACAGATTAAGTACAATTAGAAATTGCGAATAGATCTTTGTCATCCACAATGGAGTAGTAGTTGTCAAAAAGTTCATCTTAAGCAAGTGTTTTTCGAGAGAATTCTCTTTGTCTTTTCGCATTGAGTTCTGAGTCTTCTGAGATCTCTGGTGTCAACACTAGTTCCAACACCTGGAGTGTAGTACTTGGCTCTTCGGCACCACCTTTTGTCTGCGTGTGCGAGTAGGGGTGGTCTCTTCCTGGGGGCCATGTCCCTTGCACTCTCTACTTTGTCGGTCACTGCACTGGTTGCTGCTCCATGGTTTTGTCTGCACATAATATATAAGACTAATATTTGAATATTTGGGAATATTATGAGTAAATTACGAATTAAGTTGTCTTAATTAATGTTAATAGTATATAAAGCTTTATCGTTGTCCAAAACACTAGTCTTGCATATATTTTTCTTGTAGAGGACTAAAAATCATCATGAAAAGGGAAGATCTAGAATGTCTCTTTACTTTGGATGTGCTTTTATACTCAGTAGGCCCTGGGATTTTTATTAGGTGAATTTTGTCACATAACAGTGATCGAAGCAAATAACTCATTGGTTAGTTTAAGCTAGAATTTGAGCTATTGAGGGTCTTTAACCAATAATTTTGCTCAAGACTAATCGCTTAGCTTCCTAGAAGATGTTGCCAGCATATAGCTGCATAGAGATTGAACACAGAGGTGTAAGACCTTTAATACACCCTTAAAGAGAGCTTTTAAGGCTTTAAGACAATTAAGAAAGCGCCTTTTCTTAATTAAGACTGCTTTTTAATAAGTTATAATCTTAAAATTTAAATTTAAATTTTTCTAATAGGCGCCAAAATAATGCTTATCCCCGAAAATTTGTAAAACCTCCAAACATCTTTCAATTCCAAACAGCATATGCGAGACTCAGCCTCAGTAAACTTCAACTCAATCAAGTCCCTTGAGTACTAAACAAAGCCTTTACACTCTGTTCGCAAGGAATATTATAAAAATAAAAAATAGATATAGGAGAAAGCACAAGGTCCAGAAAAAAAAAGAGGGCGAAAGCCATAATACTTGAACGCAAGATTCCCTGAATTGCTAAAAGGCTAAACTAATCTTACCCCTTCACTGCTATGATATAGGCAAGATTTTAGAAATGGAAGAATTTAAGCCCTTAATAAGGTCGTAAGATTTTTCTAGATATCTAAGCAAGTTTATTCTAAAAAAAACTACCAATCACTGTACAAAATCTATCAAAGAAAAGAGTCTAGGAAAAATTTCTTTGTCAAAACATTTGATAAATAATCGAATGCCAAACTTTCCTGAGGAGGATTTGAAGCCTGTCCAAATTGATACACCCAACTCTTAGGTTAACTATGGCGCCAAGATATAGTCAGAAATTATTTCTATATATATCAGAGAGTATATGATACTGAAGCCATAGGGACGATAGGACTTTATTCATAAAATATTTAATAGGAATAGCTAAACTTTAATGGAGTTCCTATAAAACCTAAAAACAGCTTGCTCAGTGAACCTCTACGAATCAGGCTGATTTATGAGCTGAATATGAGTTCAAGCGTTAATCTCTCAATAAAAACCAGGCTTTTTGTTTCCTCGCTGATCTATTACAATCATGAGATTATCGAAATAGATTAAGATCTTTAAAAAGCTCTATATAACTGCTTGCTTAAAGACCAAACACTGAGCAAGCTCTCGGACTTTCAAACTACATTTTCATTAACGAGCCTTAATGTTTCGAGAAGCTTTAAGTGAAGTATTTCATTTGGATAAAAGCAACATTGTGATCATTCCGCTGATGATTGGGACCTTTCAGCTATTCAAAATAGACTCGCAAGCAGTGAGACTTTTGCCTAACACACTTTTGTGCTTAAATAAAGCCTTTATTTAAATACTTAAAGAGGATCAAAGGCTAAGTCTCATCCGTCATGTGCCTATCAACGTAGTTGGAGATTTTACTTAAATATGTGCATTGTAAACTTCACCTTCGTTCTAAAAACTTGATAAATTTATAAACATAATGAGTGAGATCTTTATACAAAAGTGGGATTACATTGATCAGGAAGATTTTACCTTTTTCTTATAATAGGTTTCTCTAGAACTAAAGTAGCGAAACCCACTCTGGGTAAACAAGATCGATGAGCTTTCTTAGCTTAGTAATAACCTGGCGTTTATCTAATAAGAAAAAAGGAATAAGGTGCAGAAGTGATATCATTATAGACTGCCTCAAAGCAGATTTTACAAAGATCAATCAGCTTATGCATATTCCCAATAAAACAAACGATTTCAATGAAGAGGAACTCAAGTAAATTAAAAAAAAATTTTGAAAATTAAACTCTTCTTCTGAAGATGTACAGGACTTCTGTTAGAAAATGCAGTTGCAGGCATTTGCCGATTCAAAATAGCTCAAATTGTTTTAGCAGCTAATGGGATTTTCATTTCTGTCAATTCAAAAGCTATGCTTGAGCTATCTTATATGGTAGAATTAAAGGTTTAGTTTTATAAACTTTGGGGTGGGAACGGCAAAACTTTACTATGCTCTTCTTACGCAATTCTTTTAGCCCAACAGTATAGAGAACCCGTCTTTGTAATAGGAAAAAATGAACATCTAGTCTCGAGGGACGAGAAGAACTATGAAAAGCTAATAAGGTATAATTTTTGAATTGAGAATCATTATGAATTTAATAAATACAAAAGTGTGAAATATATTAGCGAAATTATTAATTAATTAAACGATAAGTTTGAAAGTTATTAGGGTTTCTCTCTCTCTCCATTTGTAGGCATTGCAATTTTATCATAATCATTCTTGATATTTGCTTCTGTGTGATATTTGATCAGTATTTCGTAAACTACATGATACGGTGATGCTACTAGTCCCACAATATAATGAACACACTGTAAATCTCAGTAAGCTGTTTGTATATTAGACGTTATCGAGTTATTTGCCAATAATTCCGTATATTACAGTATACTGCAACCACTCTTAAATCTTTGTAAATAACCAGTAAAATGATATTCATACAATATATAAAAATACATATCATTTGTTGGTACTGTTGAATATCAAGCCTCTTAAGTTTCAGACACTTTTTTACGCTTTTTAGCGAAAAATGTTTCTGTTTATTGCGAAACTAATTCTCTTATTAGACAATGTCATTTAGAGAAAAAACTGATTAATTTTCGCTAAAATAAGTAACAAAGTGTCTGAAATTAAGAGCTTGATATTCCACAGTACCAACAAATGAATATGTATTTTTATATATTTTTGAATTATTTTTAACTGTTATTTACAAAGATTTAAGAGTGGTTGCAGTATACTGTAATATACGGAATTATTGGCAAATAACTCGATAACGTCTAATATACAAACAGCTTACTGAGATTTACAGTGTGTTCATTATATTGTGGGACTAGTAGCATCACCGTATCATGTAGTTTACGAAATACTGATCAAATATCACACAGAAGCAAATATCAAGAATGATTATGATAAAATTGCAATGCCTACAAATGGAGAGAGAGAGAAACCCTAATAACTTTCAAACTTATCGTTTAATTAATTAATAATTTCGCTAATATATTTCACACTTTTGTATTTATTAAATTCATAATGATTCTCAATTCAAAAATTATACCTTATTAGCTTATCTCTCAATGTCAATGTCAACTAATACAGCGCCTTACCAGGTGTCTATTATCTTACGCAAAATTTGCATGAAAGTGTGGCCACCAATTAAGACTCCATAAATATTTGGAAGAATTCTTTTGTAGTGATTGATGAGTACGATTGGATCTTGTTGGAGGTGTGTGTTAAGCAATCTGCAGATCTCTTTGATTTATTTTCTACTGCGAAGGGGATCGTTGGTTTCACTGGCTCCACAATTACTCAAAAAGAAGTCAGCTGCCTAAAAATTGCATTTGATACGCAGGAGATTGTCTTTCCAAAGTTGAGCTGTCTGATAGGGGACAAGAGAGTGAAGTTACAATAGGAATTGTCCACAAATCAAGTAGACTTTTGTAAAAGAATATACAAAACTTGTCTATAGCACTGTAAGTTGACCCCGGTTTTGATAGTTGCCCAACAGTCATATCAAGTAATAGAGAATTACTTTAGAAAGTTTTCTCAAAAAAAATATTGAGGGGAAATTAGGAGTATTCCTCATGAATGAGCAATAAGGGAGAGGGACAGACTTGAAAACATCCCATTCAATTGAATTCAATGGAGGCTTATTCCTGATAGTTGGTGACGTATTTTCTAGTAGGTCCCTCGATTAAATAATAGGTAGGGCAGTAGACTGAATAAGAAAGTCACCAATCAGTAAATAATCTACAAGCGAGGCTGCAAGGATACAGTCGAATAGATAGTACAGTTTTAATAGCAAGTCATGGAGAACTAAGCGCATTTAAAATTGGGAGCACTTCAAACGTATCTTGGGATTCAAAAGAGGCAAAGAAAAATTATAGTAAGATATGGAGAACCTAAAGCTCAAGCCTAGTCTCAAACTTGTCAATAGAATTTAGTGACGACTAAATTCGGAATACAGAGAATGCCTAGCAAGATATATTTAAGGCACCAGAAGATTTAAATGAAGCAGCTGACTTAATTGATGAAGATAGAGTGTTGCAAAAATAAGACTGGGCCACCAATTCAAAAGATTAATCTTAATCCCTTAGTGACTAAAGCAAAGACCTGATTCCAGATCATTCTGATAAAATTGTGAAAATGAAGAAGTTCAGATAGGCGAACTCTTTGAGAAAACTTCATTAATCTCCGAGCAAAAATCATCATCAAAGAAAAACAAGAGAATTAAAAAGCAGTGCAAAAAAGAAAAAGTAGGATACAAAGACTGAAGAAATAGCTTCTTGTATTGATGGTCCGAAGGGAGAGCTAACTGACGATGGTCAATAGCAAATTATGGAGGTAATAGAATTAAACTCCACTTTGAAAAATGTTTCAGGAATAGCAATAAATATATATGGTCGAGACATTATGAAGAAGGCCGTGATCTCTGATGCCCTTGTTGAAACTAAGAAAAAACGATAGAGGTAATGAATCATTAATAAGTTGCTAGTTAGAAGATCCACATTACTTATAGGAACTTTAATAAGACTTAAGTTTAAGCTAAATATTTTTAAAATAATGTTATGGCCTTTATTCTTTATCACTCATTTTTCTAAAAAGCTTTCAGTTCATATTTGAGTTTTGCTACTCATTAAGGACTCTTCCACCGTCATCAATTATTACACTTTCGTGCAATGTGTGAACTAACTGCTTATAATTCATAAGCTCTTCAATTTGCCCCCTCATTTCATTAAAATCATCCTTCATTCGTTTATTCTATTATAAGTATTTGTGTTTGCTCCGCTTAAGTGCAATTTCCTCTCCTTTTACTTCCTCAACCTCATTCATTCGGCGTTTTCTTTAGGAGCTCTGCTTTATTAAGTGAGCAGATCGGCCATTCTGTACTAAAAATTAATTAAGCTATATTGTCCTTACCACTGTAAGATAATGAGCTCTAAAGCGCTTATGCAAACTCTGGCTTCATATGAACAATAAGATTTTATGTTTAATCAAGCCTTTCTCTCCTCTTTAATTTTGCCTCATAAATCATTTAGTTGACACCATCTTTGTCCAATGAGAGAAGCACATCGCATATCCACTTTTTGTCAGGTGTAACCAATCACTTTAGTCTGGTAGATAGATTAGTAGAGAGGGCTTCTATTTCGCATAGTCTAAAAAATCTTCTGTAGTGAGGCCTTCAATTTAAGGCGCAGCAGC
>ARYC01006750.1:0-16647 GCA_000711775.1 Oxytricha trifallax
CTGAACAAGAGTGAAAGACCGGAACACTAATTATTAAGTCATTTTCTAAAGTTATAGTGGGGTCAATATGTCAATGTTTTGACTTTTTCATAATCATTCCAGGGCTGAACCCTTCCCCTCAAAAATGCATCATCTAATTTATTTTTCCTAAAAACATCTGAAAATATCGATTCTAATTATTTAAACCTCGCTGAGCATTAATATGAAATGCGTTTTTTCATATCTTCAAAAGCGCAAAGTTATAGGCATTTAAAGTTTTGTAGTAGGTATAGATTAGGAAGAATGTAAAACATAGGGTTTTAAGATTTTCAAATCAAGGGGGGAGGATTATAAGATTTCATGAATTGAACTTGAACATATTCAAAGTACTTAATTAAGATTACTATACTCTTATAATCTTTATAAAAGCACAAATTTCTTATGCAATAGCTTTCTACACTTATAAGCTTCGTTCTACTTTTATAAGCTTCGTTCTACTCTTACAAACTTCATTAAAACACAATTTCTTTAGCAATTGCTTCTTAGCAACATTCAATGAATTAAAATTTAGTCTTCTTTATAAAATAACAAAAATCAGGTTCATGAAAGAAGAGTCAAAACGTTATCATTTCCAAGCGTTATTGTTTAATATAAACAGAATTGATTTTTAGACTACCATAATCGTATTAAGACTATCAAAATTGTTTAGTCCTTTCAAACTATTTTGATTCAGTATTTTCAACTTTGGTACATTTCAATTTTGGTACTTCATTTTCTTATTAGGTTACTTTCTCACCATAAATTTGAAGATAATAAATATTCTTATTACTATGAAATGAATTGAACTAAGTAAATTCATTAATTAAAGGATTTTTGTTTTTATATAACATGGTATCTAATCTATAAACTACTATTTATTATTACATCTGTTAAAATAATAATACTTTTATATAAATATTTATTTTTAAAAAAGTACAAAATAATTTATTTGAGCCTAAAAATAATCCTATTAATGATTGCTTATGAAGTAAAAATAGCTGCATTATATTTATTTGGTTATTTAGACCTCGCTGAGCACGAATATCGAATCAGAATAGATTTATCTTAAGAACTCTCGGAGATACAGCCATTTTAATTATAAATAGGATGACATGATCGTAACTTAAGGAGGCTGATTTTAAGGATTAAAGGGTTTTTGGAAAGAGACTCTGAAGTTCATGGTATGACCTGGAATCAAGCAAGTCCACTAAATTTGGGCTCCTGAACAAGAGTGAAAGACCGGAACACTAATTATTAAGTCATTTTCTAAAGTTAAAGTGGGGTCAATGTGTCAATGTTATGACTTATTCAAAATCTTTCAAGGGCCGTACCCTTCCCCGCCAAAATGCAGCTTCTAATTTATTTTTCCTAAGAGCACCTGAAAATATCGATTCTAGTTATTTAAACCTCGCTCAGCACGAATATGAAATGCGTTTTATCATATCTTCAAAAAGCGCAAAGTTATGGGCATTTGAAGTTTTGTTGTAGGTATAGATTAGGAAGTATGTTAAACATAGTGTTTAAAGATTTTCAAATCAGGATTTCATGAATTGAACTTGAACATATTCAAAGTACTTAATTAAGATTACTATATTCTTATAATCTTTTTTATAAAAGAACAAATTTCTTATGCAATAGCTTTCTACACTTATAAGCTTCGTTTTACTAAAACAAACATAATTAAAGCACAATTTCTAAAGCAATTGCCTTTTAATCAAAATTCAATGAATTTAAATCTAGGCTTCTTTATAAAATGACAAAAATCAGGTTCATTAACGAAAAGTCAAATCGGACGTTATCATTTCCAAGAATTATTGTTTTATATAAACAGAATTTATTTAAGACTACCATAATTGTATTAACACTATCAAAATTGATTTTGTCCTTTCAAAGTATTTTGAATCGGTATTTTCAACTTTGATACCGCATTTTCAATTTTGGTACCTTAATTTTCTTAATAGGTTACTTTCACAATAAATTTGAGGATTTTAAATATTTCTTCCCAAGAATTAAATGGAACTAACCTTTTTCAACTAATTAAAGTATTTTTTATATATAACATGGGATCTCATTTATAATGCTATCTATTATTCCATCTGTTAAAATAATAATAATAATTATATATAAATATTTATTTTTTACAAAAGTACAAAATAATTTATTTGAGTTGACAACAATCCCATTAATGATTGCTTGTTAGAAGTAAAATAGCCCCCGCATTATATTTATCTGGATATTTAGACCTCGCTGAGAACGAATATCGAATCAGAATCGATTTATCTTAAGAACTCTCGGAGATACAGCCATTTTAATTATAAATAGGATGACATGATCGTAACTTAAGGAGGCTGATTTTAAGGATTAAAGGGTGTTTGGAAAGAGACACTGAAGTTCATGGTATGACCTGGAATCAAGCAAGTCCACTAAATTTGGGCTCCTGAACATGAGTGAAACACCGGAACACTAATTATTAAGTCATTTTCTAAAGTTAAAGTGGGGTCAATATGTCAATGTTATGACTTATTCAAAATCTTTCCAGGGCCGTACCCTTCCCCGCCAAAATGCAGCTTCTAATTTATTTTCCCTAAGAGCACCTGAAAATATCGATTCTAGTTATTTAAACCTCGCTCAGCACGAATATGAAATGCGTTTTATCATATCTTCAAAAAGCGCAAAGTTATGGGCATTTGAAGTTTTGTTGTAGGTATAGATTAGGAAGTATGTTAAACATAGGGTTTAAAGATTTTCAAATCAGAATGAATTGAACTTGAACATATTCAAAGTACTTAATTAAGATTACTATATTCTTATAATCTTTATAAAAGAACAAATTTCTTATGCAATAGCTTTCTACACTTATAAGCTTCGTTCTACTATAACAAACTAAATTAAAGCACAAATTTCTTAAGCAATTGCTTTTTAAGCAACATTAATGAATTTAAATCTAGGCTTCTTTATAAAATAACAAAAGTCCCGGTCATTAACGAAAAGTCAAATCGTTATGGTTTCCAAGCGCTATTGTTTAATATATAAACAGAATTGATTTTAAGACTACCATTTTTAATCATGTTGTCAAAATTGAATTTGCCCTTTCAGAATATTATGATAAGCCATTTTGAATTCTGAAACAGCATTTCCAACTTGGCACTTCATTTTCTTATAAGGTTACTTTCTCACCATAAATTTGAAAATTATAAATATTCCTTACCATGAAATGAACTAAGCATTTTTCATTAATTAAAGTATTTTTGTTTTTATATAGCATGGGATCTAATTTATAGACAGCTATTTATTATCCCATCTGTTATAATAATAATAATAATAATAATAATAATAATACTTTTATATAAATATTTATTTTTTACAAAAGTACAAAATAATTTATTTGAGTTGACAACAATCCCATTAATGATTGCTTGTTAGAAGTAAAATAGCCACCGCATTATAGTTATCTGGATATTTAGACCTCGCTGAGAACGAATATCGAATCAGAATAGATTTATCTTAAGAACTCTCGGAGATACAGCCATTTTAATTATAAATAGGATGACATGATCGTAACTTAAGGAGGCTGATTTTAAGGATTAAAGTGTTTTTGGAAAGAGACACTGAAGTTCATGGTATGACCTGGAATCAAGCAAGTCCACTAAATTTGGGCTCCTGAACAAGAGTGAAAGACCGGAACACTAATTATTAAGTCATTTTCTAAAGTTAAAGTGGGGTCAATGTGTCAATGTTATGACTTATTCAAAATCTTTCCAGGGCAGTACCCTTCCCCGCCAAAATGCAGCTTCTAATTTATTTTCCCTAAGAGCACCTGAAAATATCGATTCTAGTTATTTAAACCTCGCTCAGCACGAATATGAAATGCGTTTTATCATATCTTCAAAGCGCAAAGTTATGGGCATTTGAAGTTTTGTTGTAGGTATAGATTAGGAAGTATGTTAACATAGGGTTTAAAGATTTTCAAATCAGAATTTCATGAATTGAACTTGAACATATTCAAAGTACTTAATTAATGTTACTATATTCTTATAATCTTTTTAAAAGCACAAATTTCTTATGCAATAGCTTTCTACACTTATAAGATTCGTTCTACTATAACAAACTAAATTAAAGCACAAATTTCTTAAGCAATTGCTTTTTAAGCAACATTAATGAATTTAAATCTAGGCTTCTTTATAAAATAACAAAAGTCCCGGTCATTAACGAAAAGTCAAATCGTTATGGTTTCCAAGCGCTATTGTTTAATATATAAACAGAATTGATTTTAAGACTACCATTTTTAATCATGTTGTCAAAATTGAATTTGCCCTTTCAGAATATTATGATAAGCCATTTTGAATTCTGAAACAGCATTTCCAACTTTGGCACTTCATTTTCTTATAAGGTTACTTTCTCACCATAAATTTGAAAATTATAAATATTCCTTACCATGAAATGAACTAAGCATTTTTCATTAATTAAAGTATTTTTGTTTTTATATAGCATGGGATCTAATTTATAGACAGCTATTTATTATCCCATCTGTTATAATAATAATAATAATAATAATAATAATAATACTTTTATATAAATATTTATTTTTTACAAAAGTACAAAATAATTTATTTGAGTTGACAACAATCCCATTAATGATTGCTTGTTAGAAGTAAAATAGCCACCGCATTATAGTTATCTGGATATTTAGACCTCGCTGAGAACGAATATCGAATCAGAATAGATTTATCTTAAGAACTCTCGGAGATACAGCCATTTTAATTATAAATAGGATGACATGATCGTAACTTAAGGAGGCTGATTTTAAGGATTAAAGGGTGTTTGGAAAGAGACACTGAAGTTCATGGTATGACCTGGAATCAAGCAAGTCCACTAAATTTGGGTTCCTGAACAAGAGTGAAACACCGGAACACTAATTATTAGTCATTTTCGAAAGTTAAAGTGAGGTCAATATGACAATGTTATGACTTTTCAAAATCATTCCAAGGCCGAACCCTTCCCCCCCAAAATGCAGCATCTAACTTATTTTTCCTAAGAACACCCGAAAATATCAATTCAAGTTATTTAAACCTCACTCAGCACGAATATGAAATGCGTTTTATCATATCTTCAAAAAGCGCAAAGTTATAGGCATTTAAAGATTTGTTGTAGGTATAGATTAGGAAGTATGTTAAACATAGGGTTTAAAGATTTTCAAATCAGAATTTCATGAATTGAACTTGAACATAGTCAAAGTACTTAATTAAGATTACTATACTCTTATAATCTTTTTAAAAGCACAAATTTCTTATGCAATAGCTTTCTACACTTATAAGATTCGTTCTACTATAACAAACTAAATTAAAGCACAAATTTCTTAAGCAATTGCTTTTTAAGCAACATTAATGAATTTAAATCTAGGCTTCTTTATAAAATAACAAAAGTCCCGGTCATTAACGAAAAGTCAAATCGTTATGGTTTCCAAGCGCTATTGTTTAATATATAAACAGAATTGATTTTAAGACTACCATTTTTAATCATGTTGTCAAAATTGAATTTGCCCTTTCAGAATATTATGATAAGCCATTTTGAATTCTGAAACAGCATTTCCAACTTTGGCACTTCATTTTCTTATAAGGTTACTTTCTCACCATAAATTTGAAAATTATAAATATTCCTTACCATGAAATGAACTAAGCATTTTTCATTAATTAAAGTATTTTTGTTTTTATATAGCATGGGATCTAATTTATAGACAGCTATTTATTATCCCATCTGTTATAATAATAATAATAATAATAATAATAATAATACTTTTATATAAATATTTATTTTTTACAAAAGTACAAAATAATTTATTTGAGTTGACAACAATCCCATTATTGATTGCTTGTTAGAAGTAAGAATAGCCACTGCATTATAGTTATCTGGATATTTAGACCTCGCTGAGCATGAATATCGAATCAGAATAGATTTATCTTAAGAACTCTCGGAGATACAGCCATTTTAATTATAAATAGGATGACATGATCGTAACTTAAGGAGGCTGATTTTAAGGATTAAAGGGTGTTTGGAAAGAGACACTGAAGTTCATGGTATGACCTGGAATCAAGCAAGTCCACTAAATTTGGGCTCCTGAACAAGAGTGAAACACCGGAACACTAATTATTAAGTCATTTTCTAAAGTTAAAGTGGGGTCAATATGTCAATGTTATGACTTATTCAAAATCTTTCCAGGGCAGTACCCTTCCCCGCCAAAATGCAGCTTCTAATTTATTTTTCCTAAGAGCACCTGAAAATATCGATTCTAGTTATTTAAACCTCGCTCAGCACGAATATGAATCGTTTTATCATATTTCAAAAAGCGCAAAGTTATGGGCATTTGAAGTTTTGTTGTAGGTATAGATTAGGAAGTATGTTAACATAGGGTTTAAAGATTTTCAAATCAGAATTTCATGAATTGAACTTGAACATATTCAAAGTACTTAATTAAGATTACTATATTCTTATAATCTTTTTAAAAGAACAAATTTCTTATGCAATAGCTTTCTACACTTATAAGATTCGTTCTACTAAAACAAACAAAATTAAAGCACAATTGATAAAGCAAAAGCCTTTTAATCAAAATTCAATGAATTTAAATCTAGGCTTCTTTATAAAATGACAAAAATCAGGTTCATTAACGAAAAGTCAAATCGGACGTTATCATTTCCAAGAATTATTGTTTTATATAAACAGAATTTATTTAAGACTACCATAATTGTATTAACACTATCAAAATTGATTTTGTCCTTTCAAAGTATTTTGAATCGGTATTTTCAACTTTGATACCGCATTTTCAATTTTGGTACCTTAATTTTCTTAATAGGTTACTTTCACAATAAATTTGAGGATTTTAAATATTTCTTCCCAAGAATTAAATGGAACTAACCTTTTTCAACTAATTAAAGTATTTTTTATATATAACATGGGATCTCATTTATAATGCTATCTATTATTCCATTTGTTAAAATAATAATAATTTTATATAAATATTTATTTATAAAAAGTACAAAATAATTTATTTGAGTTGACAACAATCCCATTAATGATTGCTTGTTAGAAGTAAAAATAGCCACTGCATTATAGTTATCTGGATATTTAGACCTCGCTGAGAACGAATATCGAATCAGAATAGATTTATCTTAAGAACTCTCGGAGATACAGCCATTTTAATTATAAATAGGATGACATGATCGTAACTTAAGGAGGCTGATTTTAAGGATTAAAGGGCTTTTGGAAAGAGACACTGAAGTTCATGGTATGACCTGGAATCAAGCAAGTCCACTAAATTTGGGCTCCTGAACAAGAGTGAAACCCGGAACACTAATTATTAAGTCATTTTCTAAAGTTAAAGTGGGGTCAATGTGTCAATGTTATGACTTATTCAAAATCTTTCAAGGGCCGTACCCTTCCCCGCCAAAATGCAGCTTCTAATTTATTTTTCCTAAGAGCACCTGAAAATATCGATTCTAGTTATTTAAACCTCGCTCAGCACGATATGAAATGCGTTTTATCATATCTTCAAAAAGCGCAAAGTTATGGGCATTTGAAGTTTTGTTGTAGGTATAGATTAGGAAGTATGTTAAACATAGTGTTTAAAGATTTTCAAATCAGGATTTCATGAATTGAACTTGAACATATTCAAAGTACTTAATTAAGATTACTATATTCTTATAATCTTTTTTATAAAAGAACAAATTTCTTATGCAATAGCTTTCTACACTTATAAGCTTCGTTCTACTATAACAAACTAAATTAAAGCACAAATTTCTTAAGCAATTGCTTTTTAAGCAACATTAATGAATTTAAATCTAGGCTTCTTTATAAAATAACAAAAGTCCCGGTCATTAACGAAAAGTCAAATCGTTATGGTTTCCAAGCGCTATTGTTTAATATATAAACAGAATTGATTTTAAGACTACCATTTTTAATCATGTTGTCAAAATTGAATTTGCCCTTTCAGAATATTATGATAAGCCATTTTGAATTCTGAAACAGCATTTCCAACTTTGGCACTTCATTTTCTTATAAGGTTACTTTCTCACCATAAATTTGAAAATTATAAATATTCCTTACCATGAAATGAACTAAGCATTTTTCATTAATTAAAGTATTTTTGTTTTTATATAGCATGGGATCTAATTTATAGACAGCTATTTATTATCCCATCTGTTATAATAATAATAATAATAATAATAATAATAATACTTTTATATAAATATTTATTTTTTACAAAAGTACAAAATAATTTATTTGAGTTGACAACAATCCCATTATTGATTGCTTGTTAGAAGTAAGAATAGCCACTGCATTATAGTTATCTGGATATTTAGACCTCGCTGAGCATGAATATCGAATCAGAATAGATTTATCTTAAGAACTCTCGGAGATACAGCCATTTTAATTATAAATAGGATGACATGATCGTAACTTAAGGAGGCTGATTTTAAGGATTAAAGGGTTTTTGGAAAGAGACACTGAAGTTCATGGTATGACCTGGAATCAAGCAAGTCCACTAAATTTGGGTTCCTGAACAAGAGTGAAACACCGGAACACTAATTATTAAGTCATTTTCTAAAGTTAAAGTGGGGTCAATGTGTCAATGTTATGACTTATTCAAAATCTTTCCAGGGCCGTACCCTTCCCCGCCAAAATGCAGCTTCTAATTTATTTTCCCTAAGAGCACCTGAAAATATCGATTCTAGTTATTTAAACCTCGCTCAGCACGAATATGAAATGCGTTTTATCATATCTTCAAAAAGCGCAAAGTTATGGGCATTTGAAGTTTTGTTGTAGGTATAGATTAGGAAGTATGTTAAACATAGTGTTTAAAGATTTTCAAATCAGGATTTCATGAATTGAACTTGAACATATTCAAAGTACTTAATTAAGATTACTATATTCTTATAATCTTTTTTATAAAAGAACAAATTTCTTATGCAATAGCTTTCTACACTTATAAGCTTCGTTTTACTAAAACAAACATAATTAAAGCACAATTTCTAAAGCAATTGCCTTTTAAGCAACATTAATGAATTTAAATCTAGGCTTCTTTATAAAATAACAAAAGTCCCGTTCATTAACGAAAAGTCAAATCGTTATGGTTTCCAAGTGTTATTGTTTAATATACAAACAGAGTTGATTTTAAGACTAAGCCGCGTGCCGAGCGGCCCCCGCCCACGCATAATATTTTAAGGTTGTCACAATTGAATTGCCCTTTCAAAGACTAATCCTGATAAGCATTTTAAATTCTGAAACAGCATTTCCAACTTTGGCACTTCATTTTCTTATAAGGTTACTTTCTCACCATAAATTTGAAAATTATAAATATTCCTTACCATGAAATGAACTAAGCATTTTTCATTAATTAAAGTATTTTTGTTTTTATATAGCATGGGATCTAATTTATAGACAGCTATTTATTATCCCATCTGTTATAATAATAATAATAATAATAATAATAATAATACTTTTATATAAATATTTATTTTTTACAAAAGTACAAAATAATTTATTTGAGTTGACAACAATCCCATTATTGATTGCTTGTTAGAAGTAAGAATAGCCACTGCATTATAGTTATCTGGATATTTAGACCTCGCTGAGCATGAATATCGAATCAGAATAGATTTATCTTAAGAACTCTCGGAGATACAGCCATTTTAATTATAAATAGGATGACATGATCGTAACTTAAGGAGGCTGATTTTAAGGATTAAAGGGTTTTTGGAAAGAGACACTGAAGTTCATGGTATGACCTGGAATCAAGCAAGTCCACTAAATTTGGGGCTCCTGAACAAGAGTGAAAGACCGGAACACTAATTATTAAGTCATTTTCTAAAGTTAAAGTGGGGTCAATGTGTCAATGTTATGACTTATTCAAAATCTTTCAAGGGCCGTACCCTTCCCCGCCAAAATGCAGCTTCTAATTTATTTTTCCTAAGAGCACCTGAAAATATCGATTCTAGTTATTTAAACCTCGCTCAGCACGAATATGAAATTCGTTTTATCATATCTTCAAAAAGCGCAAAGTTATGGGCATTTTAAGTTTTGTTGTAGGTATAGATTAGGAAGTATGTTAAACATAGGGTTTAAAGATTTTCAAATCAGAATTTCATGAATTGAACTTGAACATATTCAAAGTACTTAATTAAGATTACTATATTCTTATAATCTTTTTTATAAAAGAACAAATTTCTTATGCAATAGCTTTCTACACTTATAAGCTTCGTTTTACTAAAACAAACTAAATTAAAGCACAAATTTCTTAAGCAATTGCTTTTTAAGCAACATTAATGAATTTAAATCTAGGCTTCTTTATAAAATAACAAAAGTCCCGGTCATTAACGAAAAGTCAAATCGTTATGGTTTCCAAGCGCTATTGTTTAATATATAAACAGAATTGATTTTAAGACTACCATTTTTAATCATGTTGTCAAAATTGAATTTGCCCTTTCAGAATATTATGATAAGCCATTTTGAATTCTGAAACAGCATTTCCAACTTTGGCACTTCATTTTCTTATAAGGTTACTTTCTCACCATAAATTTGAAAATTATAAATATTCCTTACCATGAAATGAACTAAGCATTTTTCATTAATTAAAGTATTTTTGTTTTTATATAGCATGGGATCTAATTTATAGACAGCTATTTATTATCCCATCTGTTATAATAATAATAATAATAATAATAATAATAATACTTTTATATAAATATTTATTTTTTACAAAAGTACAAAATAATTTATTTGAGTTGACAACAATCCCATTAATGATTGCTTGTTAGAAGTAAAATAGCCCCCGCATTATATTTATCTGGATATTTAGACCTCGCTGAGAACGAATATCGAATCAGAATCGATTTATCTTAAGAACTCTCGGAGATACAGCCATTTTAATTATAAATAGGATGACATGATCGTAACTTAAGGAGGCTGATTTTAAGGATTAAAGGGTGTTTGGAAAGAGACACTGAAGTTCATGGTATGACCTGGAATCAAGCAAGTCCACTAAATTTGGGCTCCTGAACATGAGTGAAACACCGGAACACTAATTATTAAGTCATTTTCTAAAGTTAAAGTGGGGTCAATATGTCAATGTTATGACTTATTCAAAATCTTTCCAGGGCCGTACCCTTCCCCGCCAAAATGCAGCATCTAACTTATTTTTCCTAAGAGCACCTGAAAATATCGATTCTAGTTATTTAAACCTCGCTCAGCACGAATATGAAATTCGTTTTATCATATCTTCAAAAAGCGCAAAGTTATGGGCATTTTAAGTTTTGTTGTAGGTATAGATTAGGAAGTATGTTAAACATAGGGTTTAAAGATTTTCAAATCAGAATTTCATGAATTGAACTTGAACATATTCAAAGTACTTAATTAAGATTACTATATTCTTATAATCTTTTTTATAAAAGAACAAATTTCTTATGCAATAGCTTTCTACACTTATAAGCTTCGTTTTACTAAAACAAACATAATTAAAGCACAATTTCTAAAGCAAAAGCTTTTTAATCAAAATTCAATGAATTTAAATCTAGGCTTCTTTATAAAATGACAAAAATCAGGTTCATTAACGAAAAGTCAAATCGGACGTTATCATTTCCAAGAATTATTGTTTTATATAAACAGAATTTATTTAAGACTACCATAATTGTATTAACACTATCAAAATTGATTTTGTCCTTTCAAAGTATTTTGAATCGGTATTTTCAACTTTGATACCGCATTTTCAATTTTGGTACCTTAATTTTCTTAATAGGTTACTTTCACAATAAATTTGAGGATTTTAAATATTTCTTCCCAAGAATTAAATGGAACTAACCTTTTTCAACTAATTAAAGTATTTTTTATATATAACATGGGATCTCATTTATAATGCTATCTATTATTCCATTTGTTAAAATAATAATACTTTTATATAAATATTTATTTATAAAAAGTACAAAATAATTTATTTGAGTTGACAACAATCCCATTATTGATTGCTTGTTAGAAGTAAGAATAGCCACTGCATTATAGTTATCTGGATATTTAGACCTCGCTGAGCATGAATATCGAATCAGAATAGATTTATCTTAAGAACTCTCGGAGATACAGCCATTTTAATTATAAATAGGATGACATGATCGTAACTTAAGGAGGCTGATTTTAAGGATTAAAGGGTTTTTGGAAAGAGACTCTGAAGTTCATGGTATGACCTGGAATCAAGCAAGTCCACTAAATTTGGGCTCCTGAACAAGAGTGAAACACCGGAACACTAATTATTAAGTCATTTTCTAAAGTTAAAGTGGGGTCAATGTGTCAATGTTATGACTTATTCAAAATCTTTCCAGGGCCGTACCCTTCCCCGCCAAAATGCAGCTTCTAATTTATTTTCCCTAAGAGCACCTGAAAATATCGATTCTAGTTATTTAAACCTCGCTCAGCACGAATATGAAATGCGTTTTATCATATCTTCAAAAAGCGCAAAGTTATGGGCATTTGAAGTTTTGTTGTAGGTATAGATTAGGAAGTATGTTAAACATAGTGTTTAAAGATTTTCAAATCAGGATTTCATGAATTGAACTTGAACATATTCAAAGTACTTAATTAAGATTACTATATTCTTATAATCTTTTTTATAAAAGAACAAATTTCTTATGCAATAGCTTTCTACACTTATAAGCTTCGTTTTACTAAAACAAACATAATTAAAGCACAATTTCTAAAGCAAAAGCTTTTTAATCAAAATTCAATGAATTTAAATCTAGGCTTCTTTATAAAATGACAAAAATCAGGTTCATTAACGAAAAGTCAAATCGGACGTTATCATTTCCAAGAATTATTGTTTTATATAAACAGAATTTATTTAAGACTACCATAATTGTATTAACACTATCAAAATTGATTTTGTCCTTTCAAAGTATTTTGAATCGGTATTTTCAACTTTGATACCGCATTTTCAATTTTGGTACCTTAATTTTCTTAATAGGTTACTTTCACAATAAATTTGAGGATTTTAAATATTTCTTCCCAAGAATTAAATGGAACTAACCTTTTTCAACTAATTAAAGTATTTTTTATATATAACATGGGATCTCATTTATAATGCTATCTATTATTCCATTTGTTAAAATAATAATACTTTTATATAAATATTTATTTATAAAAAGTACAAAATAATTTATTTGAGTTGACAACAATCCCATTATTGATTGCTTGTTAGAAGTAAGAATAGCCACTGCATTATAGTTATCTGGATATTTAGACCTCGCTGAGCATGAATATCGAATCAGAATAGATTTATCTTAAGAACTCTCGGAGATACAGCCATTTTAATTATAAATAGGATGACATGATCGTAACTTAAGGAGGCTGATTTTAAGATTAAAGGGTGTTTGGAAAGAGACACTGAAGTTCATGGTATGACCTGGAATCAAGCAAGTCCACTAAATTTGGCTCCTGAACAAGAGTGAAAGACCGGAACACTAATTATTAAGTCATTTTCTAAAGTTAAAGTGGGGTCAATGTGTCAATGTTATGACTTATTCAAAATCTTTCAAGGGCCGTACCCTTCCCCGCCAAAATGCAGCTTCTAATTTATTTTTCCTAAGAGCACCTGAAAATATCGATTCTAGTTATTTAAACCTCGCTCAGCACGAATATGAAATGCGTTTTATCATATCTTCAAAAAGCGCAAAGTTATGGGCATTTGAAGTTTTGTTGTAGGTATAGATTAGGAAGTATGTTAAACATAGTGTTTAAAGATTTTCAAATCAGGATTTCATGAATTGAACTTGAACATATTCAAAGTACTTAATTAAGATTACTATATTCTTATAATCTTTTTTATAAAAGAACAAATTTCTTATGCAATAGCTTTCTACACTTATAAGCTTCGTTTTACTAAAACAAACATAATTAAAGCACAATTTCTAAAGCAATTGCTTTTTAAGCAACATTAATGAATTTAAATCTAGGCTTCTTTATAAAATAACAAAAGTCCCGGTCATTAACGAAAAGTCAAATCGTTATGGTTTCCAAGCGCTATTGTTTAATATATAAACAGAATTGATTTTAAGACTACCATTTTTAATCATGTTGTCAAAATTGAATTTGCCCTTTCAGAATATTATGATAAGCCATTTTGAATTCTGAAACAGCATTTCCAACTTTGGCACTTCATTTTCTTATAAGGTTACTTTCTCACCATAAATTTGAAAATTATAAATATTCCTTACCATGAAATGAACTAAGCATTTTTCATTAATTAAAGTATTTTTGTTTTTATATAGCATGGGATCTAATTTATAGACAGCTATTTATTATCCCATCTGTTATAATAATAATAATAATAATAATAATAATAATAATTATATATAAATATTTATTTTTTACAAAAGTACAAAATAATTTATTTGAGTTGACAACAATCCCATTAATGATTGCTTGTTAGAAGTAAAATAGCCCCCGCATTATATTTATCTGGATATTTAGACCTCGCTGAGAACGAATATCGAATCAGAATCGATTTATCTTAAGAACTCTCGGAGATACAGCCATTTTAATTATAAATAGGATGACATGATCGTAACTTAAGGAGGCTGATTTTAAGGATTAAAGGGTGTTTGGAAAGAGACACTGAAGTTCATGGTATGACCTGGAATCAAGCAAGTCCACTAAATTTGGGCTCCTGAACATGAGTGAAACACCGGAACACTAATTATTAAGTCATTTTCTAAAGTTAAAGTGGGGTCAATATGTCAATGTTATGACTTATTCAAAATCTTTCCAGGGCAGTACCCTTCCCCGCCAAAATGCAGCTTCTAATTTATTTTTCCTAAGAGCACCTGAAAATATCGATTCTAGTTATTTAAACCTCGCTCAGCACGAATATGAAATGCGTTTTATCATATCTTCAAAAAGCGCAAAGTTATGGGCATTTGAAGTTTTGTTGTAGGTATAGATTAGGAAGTATGTTAAACATAGTGTTTAAAGATTTTCAAATCAGGATTTCATGAATTGAACTTGAACATATTCAAAGTACTTAATTAAGATTACTATATTCTTATAATCTTTTTTATAAAAGAACAAATTTCTTATGCAATAGCTTTCTACACTTATAAGCTTCGTTTTACTAAAACAAACATAATTAAAGCACAATTTCTAAAGCAATTGCCTTTTAAGCAACATTAATGAATTTAAATCTAGGCTTCTTTATAAAATAACAAAAGTCCCGTTCATTAACGAAAAGTCAAATCGTTATGGTTTCCAAGCGTTATTGTTTAATATATAAACAGATTTGATTTTAAGACTACCATAATCATGTTGTCAGAATTGAATTTGCCCTTTCAGAATATTATGATAAGCCATTTTGAATTCTGAAAGAGCATTTCCAACTTTGGCACTTCATTTTCTTATAAGGTTACTTTCTCACCATAAATTTGAAAATTATAAATATTCCTTACCATGAAATGAAATGAAACTAAGCATATTCATTAATTAAAGTATTTTTCTTTTTATATAGCATGGGATCTAATTTATAGACTCCTTTTTATTATTCCATCTGTTATAATAATAATAATAATAATATATAAATATTTATTTTTTACAAAAGTACAAAATAATTTATTTGAGTTGACAACAATCCCATTAATGATTGCTTGTTAGAAGTAAAAATAGCCCTTGCATTATATTTATCTGGATATTTAGACCTCGCTGAGAACGAATATCGAATCAGAATCGATTTATCTTTAGAACTCTCGGAGATACAGCCATTTTAATTATAAATAGGATGACATGATCGTAACTTAAGGAGGCTTATTTTAAGGATTAAAGGGCTTTTGGAAAGAGACACTGAAGTTCATGGTATGACCTGGAATCAAGCAAGTCCACTAAATTTGGGCTCCTGAACAAGAGTGACCTGAACACTAATTATTAAGTCATTTTCTAAAGTTAAAGTGGGGTCAATATTACAATGTTTTGACTTTTCAAAATCATTCCAAGGCTGAGCCCTTCCCCCTCCAAATGCAGCATCTAATTTATTTTTCCTAAGAACATCCGAAAATATCAATTCAAGTTATTTGAACCTCGCTCAGCACGAATATGAAATGCGTTTTATCATATCTTCAAAAAGCGCAAAGTTATAGGCATTTAAAGATTTGTTGTAGGTATAGATTAGGAATTATGTTAAACATAGGGTTTTAAGATTTTCAAATCAAGGGGAGAGGATTATAGGATTTCATGAATTGAACTTGAACATAGTCAAAGTACTTAATTAAGATTACTATACTCTTATAATCTTTTTTATAAAAGAACAAATTTCTTATGCAATAGCTTTCTACACTTATAAGCTTCGTTTTACTAAAACAAACATAATTAAAGCACAAATTTCTTAAGCAATTGCTTTTTAAGCAACATTAATGAATTTAAATCTAGGCTTCTTTATAAAATAACAAAAGTCCCGGTCATTAACGAAAAGTCAAATCGTTATGGTTTCCAAGCGCTATTGTTTAATATATAAACAGAATTGATTTTAAGACTACCATTTTTAATCATGTTGTCAAAATTGAATTTGCCCTTTCAGAATATTATGATAAGCCATTTTGAATTCTGAAACAGCAT
>ARYC01006751.1:0-36288 GCA_000711775.1 Oxytricha trifallax
AAACCCACCTGTAAGCCAAAGAAAACCCACCTGTAAGCCAAAGAAAACCAACCTGTAAGCTAAAGAAAACCCAGCTATAAGCCTAAGAAAATCCACCTGTAAGCCAAAGAAAACCAACCTGTAAGCTAAAGAAAACCCAGCTATAAGCCAAAGAAAACCCACCTGTAAGCCAAAGAAAACCCACCTGTAAGCTAAAGAAAACCCACCTGTAAGCTAAAGAAAACCCAGCTATAAGCTAAAGAAAACCCAGCTATAAGCCTAAGAAAACCCACCTGTAAGCCAAAGAAAACCCACCTGTAAGCCAAAGAAAACCCAGCTATAAGCTAAAGAAAACCCAGCTATAGCTTTTTTTAATTATTTTTTTTTAATTTTAATAAATATTTTCACTCAAAAATAATTAGTCACAGAGGCTCACAAATATATATAATTTTTTTTATAAATTTTTTTTTTTGCTTCTATATTAATAATTATATTCTATTTATAATAGGTTGACTTTATATTAAGTATAATTTTTATAAATTTAATAATAATAAATAATTTTTTAATTAGATTTTATAAAATTAAAAAAATCTGAGAACAAAAACTACTTTCAAATTTATTATAATTCTATCATAAATTTTAAAGAAAAATTATTTCCTCATATTTTTATTTTTATTAAAATTTCATAAATATTAGCAAGTGTGCTCTTTCTCCTCTAATTCCTATATTCTATATTAGTAAGTCAAAATTGTTTCCCCTCTCATTTGTTATTGTTCCATCAAGGCTGTCATGTCTCTTCTATCCTTATAATTTTAAGTCTTCTGTTAACTACCCATTTTTTATATAGCTTGTGAAATGTTCTTTTCCATTGACATAAGCTATGATTCTAAATAACTCATATTTCTTATTTACCATATCAATATATTATTCGAGTTTGTGTTCATATTTTCATAGCATATAATTATGAATAAATATCTAGGCAGTTATTCTATACATTATATAATTTCTCTTGTATTCATAGTTCCTCCACAATTATCACATTCACTATATATGGATTTCTATGTTTCCCCATATGCTTGATTAATTCCTTTTACTTATTTATCTAAATATATTAGTTCTCTCATTAATTCCTATGATGACCAACTATTCACAAGGTCTCCACATACCATGCATTTTGATATATTGTAGTATCTTATACACTATAGTTAATTGTTATTTAGATATTGTTAGAGTTAGACTACATCAGTCAATTAGTCTCCAAGTCCTTTTCTTAATATTTATACACAGTGTTATTGTCATTCACATTAAAAAGCATTTGGTTAGATTGTGTCAATATCTATTTCTCTTAAGTTGTTACATGCTTCAATTAGTTATTAATTTTCATTACTTATTGCATTTCTTGATTCGTCATCTTTATTGTATATACCCAATTAAAATATTGTCAGGAAACAATCTTATAAGCATGAATTTCTAAACCATCATATCCAAGGATATTGATTTTTTCTTTAACAAGTTTTTGCTTTGATTCTTACTTAATTATTTCTTATATCATAATCTTTTAACTTAAATCTAATTATTGAAAGATCTTATATTAATTAATCAGCAGCTTTCCTCTCTTATATAGTTTATTTTGAATCCTAGATTATTTAGATATCTTCTAAGGATATCTATTAATTGCACTTTCTATAACCATTAGTGAGTTCTTTCTAGTTTCATCATTCAAGTATAATCCAAGTTTAACTTTATTAGAGGAAGATTTTGCTTTCATATACTTTTACTATATCTTCACTTGTTATGATGCATGATGGATTAAAGTTTATCAAGTGTAAATCATAGATTCTTCACTCTACTTATGGCTGTGTAGAAGTGACCCGATGCAAAGATATTTTTGCAACCAATTATAACATTAATGTTGAATTACATTTGAATTTGGAAAATTAATTATAATTAAATTAAATATAAATCAAAATTGTGGCAGATAAAGTTGGCCAATTTAACGATCTTGGGCTCATTCGATAGAAAATTTTAAATTAGCTGGACTTTAATATCGGCGGTACTATTTTATCACATCACTGGAGCGAGATAACTTGACTTTAGTTAAACTCATCTAAATTCAATAAATTACACACTCACATTAAAGTTGAGTTATCTCGCTGGAGGGATGCGATAAAATAGTACCGCCGATATTAAAGTCCAGCTAATTTAAAATTTTCTATCGAATGAGCCCAAGATCGTTAAATTTGGCCAACTTTATCTGCCACAATTTTGATTTATATTTAATTTAATAATAATTAATTTTCCAAATTCAAATGTATTTCTACAATATTAAGAGTCAATCGTTGTACTTTATGAATAGTGCATGAATATGCTGCAGTTAGAGGAAATTATTTTCTATAAACGTTCTAGCCATAGAAACTATGGGGGGAGGGGGAAGTTTCCTGCACTCGAGGAAGTTTCCTGCACTTTTTTTATTAATATGTAAAACTTAATAAATTTTACATAAATAACAAGATATAATATTTTTATGCCTCATTAATATTAAGAGAATATTTATACATCATATAAATAGTTCAAGAAAATATAGTCTTACATTATATAGGTATGTAAAGAACAAGAGTAATTGAATAAGAATATCATTAACAATTAAATACAATATTTGGAATTACTATGAGTACAGATAGAATAATGTAATGATTTAGAGACAGAAACTTAAAAATATCAGATGAAATATATCACAGTTGTTGGAATCTGAAGAGAGTTATTGAATAATTACTTAATAAATAAAGTATAGTTTTTTCGAAAGTTTATTATAGTTGTGGTAAAAATAATTTTAATAATAAAAATTTTTTTTTAAAAAAAGTGCAGGAAACTTCCCTGAAATTTTTTTTTAATCCTAAACCGGTGCAGGAAACTTCCCCCCCAAACTATTCCCTTCAATTTATCTTCCCATGTATTACTTAGTTATTTTATAGGCTTCTTATTTAAAGGTACGTAAAATATTCTCCAATATCTAATATTATTGCTAAGCTCCCATTTGTTTATTACTAGGCAATCAAAACCCCAAAACCCCTTAGCGAGGATTATAAGTCTTTTGATTTGTAGGATATAGTTGGGGTCTTATTGGGGTTAGTAGAGAAAACGCAGGTTTTAAGTGAATTTAATCAATATTTAATGAGTATTAGATTACTTAATTAAAACACATTTAACCTACTTGTCTTTGTTGTATCTCTTGAATCTTGCTCTCTATTGTGGCTAAAGTATGTCATCTAAGGATTATTTAGGATATGAAGGAGCTCTCACGATTATCATCTCTACTATGCTTTATAATTCTTCGCAGACATCTTCTTAATTTATATGCTTGCTAATTGGTTTTTTTTTAATGCTTAGTACCAAAGTAAGACTCTTTACATGTCACTTTCTAATATGATAGCAGCAACTCCCTATACATCCCACTAAACAGAGCCATTTGTCCACTTCTCTCTGATTGGGAAGTATCCTGGTGTCCCAATATCCTTTGTTAATGTTACAATCTTTTATTTTAAGGCTCTATTGATCGATAACTACAACTTCTAAAGGACAGAGGTTGAGCATCACATTTTCAGGATTTAGATATTATGAACATATCCAAGTTCAAGCAACTCCTAGACACCCTTAATCATATCTGAAAGTATATCATTCAAGTCATCCGGATATCTGTTTTGATATAGATAGTCTCTTAGAGTCAATACAAATTTCTTAAGCCTTAGTGCAATGAACCCAAAGCCTAAAATAACACCGTCTAGCTTAAGCAAGTTCTTGCAATCTTTCTTTAAGCTTCTCTAAGAACGATATATTCGTTAGCAACTCATTTTAATACTGGTCATTCTTAATGAGATAGCAGAAAAGATATACCTTGTATGCAAACTCGTCGACTACTATAAGTTTTGCCTTGCTAGACACGTTTATATTCAAGTAGTTTTCTATACAACTGCTAAGATCAACAGCATTTAATGCAGGAATATACATAGCTCTCTCTCTTAGAATCTTGCTAAAAATGTATTGCTTGCAGGTTGATTCATTGAATCATATTGTTTCTACCTCTTGAGCTTTTCTTACTAATCTCTTAAAGATTCAAGAGCTTTAGACTTTCTCTTGGCAGGTATAAGTTATTAAGTCTCTTAATCTTACATTAAAAACTCGCTTAAATGATGTCTTTGCGTGTGTCTTTTAACATTAGCTGAGTGAGTGTAAGACTTCATGCAAGTCGTGCATTAATACCTGCCATCCACCTTATCATGCTTGAAATAAATCTTCGCTATTCCAGAATGTATTTCTTTAATATGCCTCTTCAAGCTCTATTCAGTTGAGAAGAAGTTTTAACAATGATTGCATTCAAAGGGTTTTTATTTTTAATTGGTTGCTGCTCTATTAGCTCCTCAACATATGCAATTTATGATTTAAGTCCTATATCTGTTCTCCCCTTCTAGTTAGATACTTCAATTTTGAAGACCTCTGCTTCAAACTCAAGACCTATTAACTCTACTTCCCTCTCAATATAAATAACTTCTTGCTTTTTAGTGGTGCCAAAGTTTAGCTATGATAAACCATTGCCAAGAGAGATTGCTTTACGATTTAAGTTAGCCGCCATGTTTAAATTCAAATTTAAATTTGTATAATAAAGCACTAAAAACCTCTCTAGTTATAGCAACTATGTAAAGGAGTTAGCACTGCAGCACTAATTGTTGATAATGAAGTGTTAGAGCTCAAATTTATACTTAGTTGATAACTATAATTTTTTCTAATTTAATGCATAATATTTTAAATTTTGGTACAAACTTAGATAATATTCAGGTTGGTACAGGTACCAATAGGTTTTGAACCATTTTGGAACTTTTCCATTAAAACCTCATTAGTTTAAAAGCAGGTACTAATTAAGTTTTGGCACTATTAAATTGGTACCAATTAAAATTAAACAGAATTAGTACCAGTACTAATAAATTAAAACAAATTTAGTACTAATTTAATGGAACTAAATTGATAAAAATGGAGCTCCATCTCTGAAGTATCTTACAGCTTATGCCAACTTTCTCCACGTATCCTTACCAGGTTGACCTCCTATAAGATGCCCATATTCAATACTAAGATTTAAAACAGTAGGATCCAGAACTCTATATATTAAAATTTGAAATTCAATAACAAGAGAAGGAACAAGGATGGAATCTATAAGTACTGCAATGAAGAGGGTTGAAGCTTAAGAAATGATCTCAAGATTTAGAAGCAAAGAAGAACTTTATTGATACCTCACTTAGCATGGTAAGCATGAGACATATACTTAATCATATACTATAGTGAGTTTATTCCTTCCAACGATGGAAGGTACCAACATCTAATTTCTAAGAGCGATACTCTGCGATAAGAAGAAAGCCTCAAAAACAATTAAATTAAGATTATAGAAATACCAAACTACCCAGAGATTTCAGTCACTAATCTCTACGATGATGCAATGAAAGATGAAGAGTTGGAAGTTTATCTTCCTACCAAGAAACAACTCTCCTGCAAGCTTCCAGAAATGAGCTTCTTCTTTGGTGTTCTTGGTACTTTAAGAGAGAGCTATCTCAGAGAGATCATTGAAGAATCTCACATGAAACGCTACTCTCTTCCTCCTGAAGATTAAAAAAAGCAAGGTATACTAATAAGCGAGACCTGGCTTGCCGAGCTTAAGAGTCATCCATACCTCTTTAGTAAGCTTTGACGCATAACTTTGTAGGGAAACCTGGAACTGGTATATTCCTAATGAAAGAACATGCAAAGGTTCACAGAGAGAGAAAGTCATAGACTATTCATGAAGTGAGCATAAGACTTTATAAAGATTTTTAAAAAGCCAGATGAAATGAACATAGATGGAGGAGCTGGCACTACTTGAAGAAATATGGGCCCAAGCAAGCCATAAGAAGAGGAAAAGAAGGAGAAGCCTAATCCCTTTCTGGGTTAATTTAATATTTGAACTTATTCATTCATTTAAATCTAAAACTTATTTATAAACATTCATTCTTCCTTCTCTCGCACAAACTGTTGTCTTATCTATGCTTACTCTCTTGCAGCTACTCTGAATCAAGTCTACTGTATATATAGGCAAGTCATGCATTAGGTGATATAGCAGCAGTCTCTTGTAGTGGGTATTTATTTCACTCCAGTAGAATTAAATTCCATTAAATTAAGGGCTGTAAGGAACATTGTATACAGGAGTAATATTTTCCATTTAATAAGCTTTCTAAGACTCCTTAGTCTTATGAACTAAGAGGTTGTCAACAAACAGTATGATCTCTTAATCATTGTATTTATCTCTCAGCTTATCTAGGAACTTTATGTACTACTCTTGCTTAATAGAGCGAGGATGAATAAAATAACTTTCTAAGCCAGAGTCTTCACTAATACCTGCTAAAATCGCATGGGTTACAACCTTTACTTTCTAATTGTAGACTTCTATATTATCATACTTCTTATACCAAGATTTATTAATTAAAGTGTTGAAGGTATACGAAGCTTCATCAGCGTGTATGAACTTGATGTTATTGTCAATAGCCCTCTGCATTTAATCGCATTGTAAAATCAATCAATCTCTTCACTCTGTTGACAGTCTTGAAATTATAACCATTTCTTCAAAAAATATAAGCTATAGTCTAAGGAGATATACGAATGTCAGGAAACTTACAATGATACATCACAGCTCGCTAGTCTAATGGAAATTATGCACAATACTTCAAAGTTTTCGTGTCGCAGAGTTAGTAAAATGAGCATGAGAGAATTTTTATTTTCTTGAAGATAGTTTTCTAGTTCCTGTGTTAAAATACTAAAAAGCTAGCAAGCAGTATTACCTAAAAGTTGATAACTCTAGCGTAAAAACCTTTCTAAAGATGCATAATTAAGTTCAGATATGGCAAAGACAATATAAATACTCGTACCATACCTAAGCATAAGCAATAAAAATAAACATTATTAATCATTAATCGACGCATAATATCGCAAATATCTAAATCAAATTATGCAATTTGACCTAATTTAGACACAAACAACAATAAAACTTAAAATAAACCCATAAAATCAAAGCTATTATAAACCTAACTAAAGTGATTAATGGTTTTTATTGTTTCACATTTTAAAAAGTTAATTTAATTCTAATTATGCCTATTTTTTCACTTTTCAATCAAGATATTGATAGTAAAGCATAAGTATAAGTTTTTACAATAATTAGAAAAACATGAGAATGAATTTTTACAAGAACACAAATATATCAGACAGAATGATGAATAATAATTAAAAAATATAGTTTTTGTTATTAAATTGATAATATATAAATAGAATACTAAATATTAACAATTAAAATTACAAAAAATCAAAAAATATTGTAGGAATACATTCGATTTTTGAAAATGAATTAAAATTAAAATAATTAAATATTAAAATGATGGCAGTTATCAAAATCAAAGTGACTTAAAATTAAAAAATAAATGGCTTCTAAGTTAGATCCCGCAATTTTAGCTTGACTTTTTTGCTTGCAATATTCCTGAATCATCCCAGGAAGCGAGATATTTGGATTTTGATCTAATTCTCAAAAATTGTATTGTAGAAATACATTTGATTTGGGAAAATATATTTATAATTAATTAATAATAAATTAAATTCGTGGCAGTTAACTTTGTCCTAGCCTATTAATATGGTACTTGTTCGATAGGGAATTTAAAATTAGCTGGACTTTACTATTGGCGGTACCCCTCTATCTCATCCCTGAAGCGTGATAACTCGACTTTTATTATTTTATTATAATCAACTAAAAAATCACAAAAAATAAAAGTCGAGTTATGTCGCTTCAGGGATGAGATAGAGGGGTACCGCCAATAGTAAAGTCCAGCTAATTTTAAATTCCCTATCGAACAAGTACCATATTAATAGGCTAGGACAAAGTTAACTGCCACGAATTTTATTTATTATTAATTAATTATTAATTCATATTCCCAAATCAAATGTATTCCTACAATATAATTGATTTTTCTCGCTTGAGTGATAAGATAAATTCATTAAAGCAATAACAACCACTGTCTCATTTTTAATGCGCTATCAAGAGATTATAATATTGTCATGGTTTTAATACATTTTCCAAAAACATAACTGAAGGTAATTAATAATTAATTAATATTAATTTTAATTCATTTACCCAAATCGAATGTATTCCTACAATAATTAGCATTTTAAGATGAGGCAAAAGCAAATTCTACAATAAAAATTCAAATGCCATCTATTTCAACGATCTGCAAAAATCTTCATAAAAACTCTACAAATCCAGGTTCTTTTAGGCTGGTTTTCTAACCAAATATTTAAAAACGCTTAAACTATTCAATTGGTGGAGTGCAAGAGAAACATACTTGCGCAGTCATGTGAGCATTGGCTCCGGACGACCATCGAAGTTGAGAATTTATTGTGCGACAAAAGTATACGTATTTTGTAAAAGTTATGGGATTTTGGAAACAATTTTGTAACCGAGTGTGGTATCGTCCCTGCCCATGTAATAACATGTATTCCGACTTACCAAAATGTGGCTATCAAAAAATGACCAATTAGACATGAAGATAAGCATTGACTCCACAAAGGTTTGGTACTGAACAATTATTGTGTGACATAAAAATATTATGTTTTATAAATGTGACGAGATTTTAGAAAACAATTTTGTAGCATGTAAAGGTAACCTCGATGACAATGTAAAATTATGTATGCCAACTATATTAAGGACTGCTTACAAGAGTATACAAACTACATGTGCACATGATCAATGGCATCACCATTTTTTTTGAAGACCTATATTTCATTTATATATATTTGTCGACATCTTATTTAATTAATATTTTTTTTACATTTATAGTTCCTATGATTTAATAAATTAACATTATCATTTTTTATTTTTTTCCCAGAATTAATTTTATTCGAAAATTAAAAATTAACTTTTTTTAATTATATTTTATGCTTTTTTTATTTGTCCAATGCTAATAAAATTTTAAAACTTTATATTTGTGTTGTAAATTTAAAACTTTTTGTACTAGTTTATTTTTTTAAGGTTTTATTTATATATTATATAATTAAGAATATATTTTATTAATTAATTATCTTTTAAAATCATACACTAATTTTAAGAATCGAGATATTTTCTATGTTTTTTTCTCTCAACCATATAACAGTTTATTTTTTGTAGTTAAAGATATATATATATATTTATATATCATAAATTTATAATTTTAATTAAATATTGATCAATGTATTAATTGTTTAAACATACTTTGCATTATTATTTATATAAAATTGTTAAATTTGACTATAATATCAATAAAAATTATTTATATTTAGAAGCTTCAATAAACTCTGGCAACTATCTACATGTATTCAATCCAAATATAATATAGCTAAATAGAGGTACTTTTTCTAAAATGCCCGATAGTTCAGTAAAAACAAATTAACTATAATTTTCAATAATTTTTATTTTTCTTCTTATAGATCATAGATTATATTAAAAATTAGTTATCTCATAAATTTAAGATATTCCAATCTTATCATATGTATTAGAAGTAAATTTAATTGAAATAAAAATAATCGTTTTTCTTTATTAGTAATTATTCATCATTTAAATTAATAAAAAGTTTGCTACTTAAAACTTTCAACTCTCTTTATTCCATAATCAGATTTGAATATTTATTTTTAATTTAAATTTATTTACTTATCACATAATATTGGGTAAGTTATCTCTTAAAATGTGAATTTAGACATAATCTTTCCTATCTTTATATGGAAAATATTTTAAATTATCTTACCTCTTCTAAGATTATCTTATTCATCTATATCATCAACAACAACTTCAGTTTTAAACCTAAATCTTAAAGGTTTAACTAATTTAGAACAGATAAATTTAACTGACTCTATTTGGCAATACTGTAGTAATTAGAACTAGAGAACATAATTCATCGGAGTTTTTATTTCTGAGTCTAGAAATGGTTCTATTATATATCTCTCTAAAATTAACATAAATTAATTTACATTTATGCAATACTTTACAGTTATTTTGTATTAAAAAGAATATTATATAGGATTTACAAATATTATCTATAAGTTCAAATCAATAGAAAGGTGGAATTAAATCTGTCCTCAAAACAACAAAAGATTCTTCTAAGTTAATGGTTATAATAGATCTCATAAATTCAATGAAATACAAGGAGATATTATTATAATTAATTAAACAAGAGCTGCATCTGGGAAAGAGCAAAGATGAAACTTTAAAGTGACTGATTTAAAGGAATAAAACAATGCAAGGATAACTACATTCATTTTGAGAGATATACATCTTTTATTATATAAATATAATACATCAGCATAGTTGATTGCATTCATAAATTTATGATGCTTTAATCAAATCCCTTAATAGGTTCCCTCTTGTACCTTAGATATTTGGCAAAAAAGAAGAATTTTCCTTCCTATCAATACTATTCCTACTTGCATCTTTACTAATTTCTTTGTTTAAACGAGAGTTGAAAATGAAATTTATGTGAAAGAACAAATCCTTTCGTTCTCCATAATTAAGGAGATTTATATCCTTGATTTTTTTTATCATGATTTCTCTGTTGTCTGATTCTCTTACTTCTTCATTCCTTTATATTTGTTTCCTAGATTGGAAATTATGTCACTATTCTCAGTGATTATGGATACAATCAGTTTCATAAGTGGTTTTCACATATTTTAAATTGAAAGACATTAATTTATATATAAGACTTAAAGCTATTAGTATGGATAAGTTGAATAGTATGCTTTTTTATAAATCCTGCTTAATTAGTCAAGACTTTGAATTAATTCAATATTGTGTTAGACATTAAGTTGGAGTCTCCATCGAAATTTTAGAAGAATAATAGCTTTCATTTTGAAGGTTTTGAGTATTACTGCTAATAGTGCTTTAATTTCATAATGGGGTTTTCAGATGATTTTTTTTTCTTCTCAATACTCAATAATTATTTAAATTAGTACTTGTAGGTTATCAACTTTTTATTTCATGTTCTGTTCTACAGTTTGGAATATTTTGTATGTATAGTTCTGTGTAAGCTATTTGAATTTTTTAAGTCAAGATTGATTCCCTAACTTTGAACATTTATTACCAGGTTTCTATTGGTATTTGTGACCATGCCATATTCTATTAAGTTAGTCTCTCAGTTATTGGGACTTTCGTTGACTTCTTTTATTATTAAATAATAAAAATTTGTAAAAGATTTACCTGATTAATCTTAAAAATTTTTGGTTATTAAATAAGTGTCCTTTTCCATGTGATTATATTTAATGTTTTAAGTTCTGGTCGTAAACTTATCTATGGCTTCGATTCCGCCTCTTTTGCTGTCTTACGAGTTTAGACTTCTCCTCCACTGAACAGTATCTGAGATTTAGAAAGAATAGCGGTATTTGCCTACAATCTTTTTATCGTCACTTGAGTAGTCTTTCATAGAGCTCTGTTCATAGATTTTGACTTTGGGCTATTGCTACTGCTTATATTCTATAAATTCTTAGAGTGTTGAATAGTTGTTGTAGGTAGTTGTTGTTAGGAAGGTTGAGAAGCGGAGTTTTTAGTTAATTTTTTTCATATATCTATTTAAGGTTGATTACTTGGACTATTCTTTCTCTAGTAATTGTAGGTTGTGTAGTAACTATATGTTATTTGCATTTTTGTAAAGAGTAGTGATATTTAGTGCCAGAGTTTGGATGAGTCAACCATTCAAGTTTTTATTATGATTTTGACTCTAATAGAAATGTTTCCATTTTATTTTCTAAAACCATACTTTCATTTCTGCATTTTATAAGTAAATATGCTTATTAGGCAAGCTCTAATTAGTATATATTCTCACATTTTGTCTATTATGCTCTTTAGGTTTATATTGTGGTTCTGCATTTTCTCTAATTTTTATTTAATAATATTGATTTTATTATTTACAAGATGCTACTTCACTTTTTATATTTTATTTTAATACTTTGAGAGATAGGTGTTCATATTACTTTTGTATTTAAAATTAATAATTCCTTCGTTAATATATAATATCTCATTTGTCATTCAGTTATTACTGTCCTTTTAAAATTATGTATTTTTTTACTTGAAAAAGATTTTCAACAAACAAATATGATATTGTAAAATGGTAACTTTGTAATATCCAATTTACTATATGATATAAATTACATCATGAACATACCACTATATTTTTCAGCAAATGGCATTCCTAAAAATTCTATTTTAAACTAAGCTTTTACCATTTTGATGGCCTTAATAAGATTTTACCCCAAATGTTATATGTTTTGAACAAATTAAGACAGCTTCCTTAAATTTTTTATTAAATCTCTCTATCTATTACTTTACTTATTATTGTATTATAGCATTAATAATATTTTTTAACTATGCTTAATTTTTAATTGCATAAATATTTTTTTCTTTAAATTTGATTTATTATTTACATATCTAAATATTGTAATAATTCAGTTAATTAATAAATTTGTTGAATTATGTATTTATAATTTGCCAAAGTGAAATAAAGATATAATTTTTAGGATAAAATATTGCTTTATTTTGATGAATAATTAATAAATATATTATGCTATTCTTGTTATTTGCAGAATTAATTGAATTTATTATATAATTTGATTGCATTATCTTCATCTACTTTGTGAACTTATAACTTATCAAAGACTTAGTACATTTTTTCTATTAAATGTGAACATAATTATTATCTCTGTGATTTGAGTAAATTACTCCAAATAATAACTTAATTTTCAATTATAATTGTTTTAGCTTCGTCATCCTAAGCATTTTTACAGCAAACATTCTTAAACAGTATCACAATCATCAATTATATAATAGGCTTTAAAAACAGATACTTTGATACTTGTTCCGACCGAGACCACCTACCCCACCCCCTACCCCACCTCCTGTCTAACAGACCCCTCACCACCCACTACCCCACCCCATAAAATACCCCATTTCATATCAAAATTTTTGTCCTCAAGGTATGAATCGATTTCCTTCTTGACATCTCGACTACATGACCCTTTTATATATAAAAATATCATAAAATTTTCAAAATTTTTCACCTTCTTACTAATGCTTAATATAACTTTGCACTTAAGTTTTTACTTGATTCTCTTGGTAATTCGATTTTTATCCTTACTTTGAAAGAAAAAATAATTTAAAACTATTTTCTCTAAGTATAAATTATAATTGTAAAAAATTTTATTTATTGACAATTATGCATAAATTTATAAAATATTTTTATCAATTAAATCATCTCATTTCAATATAATTCCTAAAATAGTATCATTATTTTTTTTTAAAAACTTTATTTCGTTTAATAAAAAAATTTGTTATTTCTTTGAAAAATTTGAGAATAATCAAAAATGTTTATACTATCAGATGATTCTACTTCACATATCTTTATTGATAACTGATCTCAATTGATTTCTATTTTTTGAACTGTAATATAAATAAAAAATAAACATGCAAAAGTTTTTAATATCATTAAACTATCAATAAAGATATATGTAAAGTAGAATCATCTGATAGTAAAAACATTTTTGATTTTATTATCAATTTTAAAAGAAATAAAATACTGTTTTTTATTAAACGAAATAAAGTTTTAAAAAAAGTAAAAAAATTATGATACTATTTTTAGAAAATATATTCAAAGGAGATGATTCAATTGATAAAAATATTTTATATAAAATTTATGCATAATTGTCAATAAATAAAATTTTTAAAATTATAATTGATACCTAGAGAAAATAATTGTAAATTAAATTTCCTTTCAAAGTAAGAATAAAAATCGAATTACCAAGAGAATCAAGAAAAAACTTAAGTGCAAAGTCATATTAAGCATTAGTAAGAAAAAAAAAAATTTTGAAAATTTGATGATATTTTTTATATATAAAAGGGTCATGGAGTCGAGATGTCAAGAAGGAAATCGATCCAGACCTTGAGGAAAAAAGTTTGATATGAAATGGGGTATTTTATGGGGTGGGGAAGGGGGTCTCGGTAGACCGGGAGGTGGGGTAGGGGGTGGGGTAGGTGGTCTCGGTCGGAACAGATACTCATTATGCACCGAGTATTGCCAGTAATATGAGTAGAACTAGAAAAAAAAGACATCAAAGTGAGTCCCATCGTGAATTTAACCAAAATCTAGAATACATTTTATTAGTCTTTTTTAGAAAAATTCTTAAAAGAAAGAAATAAAATTGAATTATAAATTATAGCCTATATATTTTAAATATCTTGCTTTATATTTATATTACAATATTTTTCCTTGAGGATTAGGTAAAGTGTTGGTTGCTTGGTATTTACTTTCCTCTTCTTATTGAATATTCGAAGAACTATAAAAAGAAATCATATATATTATTTATTAAATGTGATAATTTTATTAGCAAATATTTTATTTGAGTCGATAAATGCATAGCGGCAGGATGAATCTTGAATAATTCGATTAAAGTTAAAATAATCAATTATTATTCTGAGAAGAAAATGAAATCTGGTAATATAAAATATTGAACTTGATAATATGGGGACTGAATTTTAGGAGTTGAAATATTTTTAGACTAATTCTTTTATGAACTAATTACTACTTTACCAATAAATATGGAATGTATTCTTTATTATTTTTGCATATAATAGATTAATATTATAAATATGAATATAATTAAGCCATAATTTTTTATCTTAAAATAGTTATTTATTGAGAATAAAGATATTTAATTCTCCTGAATACCAATAAAATTAATTGTTAAGTTAAATTAAGTATAGAACTGATTTCCTATTCAATTTAAAGATTGCTAAGAACTAAGAAGTCTCTATTAAATCAACATCAATTCTATCTGTTTTTTTTTACTCCTATTCCTTATTTATAGTGTTAATTTGTCCTCTATCATCTCTTTCCTCAAACCTTCACTTCTCAAAATTAATTTTCTACAATGGTTGCTTTTTTTATGTTTGGACTTGAAAGAATTGTGGTAAAAATGCTTGATTATACCATTCCTGTGATTAATAACTAACCTCGCCCTGACTTAAAATATAATTTTAACCATTTATGAAGCAGTCCTTAATGCTGAGCAGTTCTTCCTAGTTTGCTTATTGGTATTTCATTTTCAAACTCACTCCATTCTTCAATAGTTAACCTTTCCATTTGCTTTTTATATTAAATGACTAAACTAGTTCAAGAACAATTTAATTATTGTTAAATTATTATTATTTCCTTAAGTCATCGGAGATCAAATAATAAGTTAAATCCATAAAATTAATCGATCTGTTTTAGTAGCTTTATACCAAATATGCAAGAATTTAGTGAACTACTTCTTATTGTTTCTGGCCAATTAATTTCCTATCTTATATGGATTTTTCTTTTTAAAAGATTGCAGACGGGATAATATTCAGTTACTGGTTGGTCTCAAGCATAATGCTCATTATTATTTTGAGTTATTCTTCATAATACTTTTTAGAATCAAAATTAATGAGTTTAAGTTTTAATTCAATGAAATAAATGAAGTATTGAATTAAAAGATTTTATAATTTAATAATATATAACTAAAGAATTTTGTATAATTTTAACTTAACATTACCCATAAACATATTATTATGCAATTTAAATCTCAATTCAATACAACTTTTTATCTAACTATTTATATAAATTAACTTTTTAAAAATTAAAAGAATATGTAATTTTCAAGGACATTAATATAATAATAGACTAATTATATTACCACTATAAGTTTGGAATAAGATTAAGTAGTAATCAACTAAGTCTAAAATATTATCATTAATCAATATTAAACCTTTAGTTATTTACTCTTTCTATTTATTAGCATAAGATATATTTAAAAAATATGATATTCTTTGATTCTCTTCTTTTTATAAAATAAATATCAAAATATATTTAATTTAATTAATATATTTGATTTATTATCTATCCATTTAAATTATTATATGCAACATACAGCCAATAATAGTTCTTCTACTTATTCTAATTCTTCACATTTTGAAGTAGTTAATTATTAGAATTTGAGAAGTTCTTTTTTAATATAAAATGCTAATTTTATTATAATCTAAACCATAATAATTTGTTAATAAATGAGCAATAAAAAAAACTTAACTTGTTTTTTCCTTTAATAATTTAGTTTTCCTATTCATATTTTGATTAACTGTAGATTTATTGCAATGATACACCTTGAATTATGATGATAAGGGAATGTATATTAATATAAGGATAGATGGAGTGAGGTGTTAATTAATCCTTCCATTAATTTCTTAACTGGGTGTTCTTAAATAAATGCTATTTCAAAAATATCCTTAAAGTTGTTAGAATTTTCCAACGAGAAAAGTTTGAATACAAATATTTATAATTTTTATTTATAATTCAGAATTAAATTAATTTTTATATTTAAAACTTAAAATACTATATGTATGAAAAATAGAAACACAAAATTGGTATAATTAAATAAACAAAATTGAGATTTAATGATTATTTGAGTGGAGATTCATTCATAAACTCTCTCACACTACCATTAAGAGAATCCTTTAAATTTGCAACTACAATTAGGAATAACAAATCACATTAAACAATCACTTTGAATTTCTAAAAACTCATTTATTGATATTTACATCATAAACTACATATATTTAATAATGTTTAGCTTTAAACTCGATAATACAATAAACAAAGTATAAAAGTGCTTATGCAATTAAAACTCTACAAAACTAAAGCCTCAATTTTAGTGCTTACTTAACATTTATTAAATACAAGCCAACAGCAACTATACCTATTTCTGCGATTAAGCCTTTCTTAAAGATAGAAAACAAAAACTATACAAATTAAATTAGAAGGCAATCGCAGATCCTTAGCTTAATACTTTATTAAGAAAGTGGCAATCAAGACTCATTGATATTTAAGATAATGAAGAAAATTTATCATAATAATAATGATTTGAGCTTGGTCATTCGAGAATAAAAAAACCATAGACATATGTTCTTATAAAATACTGATCAAGGGTAAGTGTATCATCTTAATTTGAAAATGTGTATTCGATGAGTGAGGTTTTTTGCTTTTACTTTTTCAAATACTTTGATTTGTTTAATAAATTATCAGAGTTATAATATATATTTTTTTAACTAAACACTACTAATTTATGATTGATAATAGGATTTCATATTAAAATAAAACAATGAATTTGATAGTATTATTAATTTTTAATTTTACCATAATTTATTCAATTACTAAGATTATAATAAAAATAGCATTGCATTTTAATTTGGTGTATTTTAATCAACACAAAATATCTATAATAGTATTATATTCTCATACTCACTATATTTTATACTTCGTGCTTTTGCCCAACCTAAAGTTAAAAGCTATATAAGCATGCTGTAAATTTTTTAAACTCTTTGCACTTATCATCATTGATTACAACGAAGCAATGAAAAATCGGCATTTAACTACATTTAAATTTTGATGACAAGAACAGATAACAATTACATCAAACTTGTCTAAAAGCGCAAAGTTCACAACATCATTGAAGACTTCAGCTCCTCACAACTTAGCTAAATATACAATTACATTTAAAAAAAGCATATAAATTACAAGAATAATACCTAAAAATCGGACTGAATTTCAAATAAAATGGTAATGCAGGAGAAATTATCAGCAGGTCAAGTTGGAATTAAACAAAAGAAAATGAAAAAAAAGAAGAGTAATAAGGCTACAAATTAATATATAGCTTAAAATTAAAAATATATACAATAAAAAATTTAGATATACTATTTAAATATTGTAAAGGGAAAATATGATGAGCGACAATATGCTTTATCCCCTATAAAATGAAATAAATATTTAAAGATAATGATGAGGATTTATTTAAATATAAGTCTAACTATTATGAGTTTTCTATGAAGAATTTATAGTTTTTCTTCGATTTCTTATATTATTTTTTATGACTTTAAACTATTTGTATTATTACAAATGATGAAATTAAAATAGATATTTATAAACGCAAACGAGGTTGTTGACAATGCCCACATTTTTTATATGAGTAATATATAGCAAATAAGGGGATCATAAGAGATCCTTGCTTTGCAAATCGATATAAAGTAATTGTAAGATTTTTGAGGATTATTTAAGTAAAATGCACTCAATTTTAATTAAATTATCATTTAAAATATAGATAATTGTTAGATATATTCTTAACGATCAATTAATCTATTTCATTCGCTAAAATACTTTCAAAAAGCTTCATATAATTTGGCTCATTCTATTAAGAATATCCAAGTAGTATGTAGTTGACCTGCTATATGTGATGCTTAAGGACTACCCAGAGTCCTCTTATTGAGTCTATTAAGGTGTATTGATTTTTATTTTATTTTATTTTAAGATGATGGACATATATCTGTTGGGTTGGTTGAAGATCTTCCTAACAAAATCATATATAGCAAGTCTAATAATCAAAATAAACAGTGCTCTTTTGTTAAATGTTTCTATTTTTATGTTTGTCTTGTTCTGATTTAAACATTGAAAATATTTTATGTTAAGCTTCCTACATCGATACTTTTCCAGATTTATAAAATAAATTAGATTATTGTCAAGAGTTTATAATATTTTAACTAAATAATTAAATTTACAAAATTTTATTGACAAATAACAAGCAATTGAGAAAAACTGTCGAGTATTTCTCTATTGCCATATATTTTTATTTATTTAGAGCTTTTTCACTTTTCAACTAGTTTGATCATTAACTTTTAAGAATTCTTTAACGTTTTATTTTTTAACTTTAGCTAAAATATGAATAAATTTGATCTCATTTTATCAATAGGTTTTAATAATTTCATTCTCAGACTTTTCAAACAAATAGATTTTAATTCATTAGCATGTTGATGATAATCTTTTTAATTTTGTTTGCTAAAAAATTAAATAATGTAATTATGAATAAAATACATTAATTATAAACAAAAAATGGATATATTTTATTGCAATATATTGTCCCATTTACTCACGTAATATCAGACTATTTAATATGCAATAAAATATTGTAGCATTTTATTTTTATTAATTTTCAAAATTAATTTCTATATCTATAAATGAGAGTAATAAGTATAAAACAAATACAGAACTTTAAATATGCCTATGATAATAACTTAAGTTATTTAGAAAAGTTAACTTACATAGTTATAATGCATATTTATTCAATTGATATTACTTTGTTAATATCTATAGCTCATTTATTTGCAATACTTTTTTTAATATGCATCTTTTGTAAGACAAAAAGATACATATAGATAATTTCATAATGATTATTCCATTTGAACATTATCACTAAGTAGTAACATTTTTTTAATCAGTTAACACTATTTTTTAAATATTGCTCTTTATGTAGTGATAGTCTTGGCTTAATGATTATATTGGAACTTTAAATAAATTGTTTTCTTATAGATTCTTAACAGTTTCAGTAGTATTGACATCATAGTGGAAATAAAGTAAGGAATATTGCCATATTAATATAATAGTTATTATAGGTCTTTTTTAACTTATTTTTGTTATGGACAAATGATATCATCGAATTTATCTAGAAAGATTTAATGGGTGTTATTATTACGGTATGATAGATTGATATGAGTATTTGGCACCTTTAAAACTAAAGATCTAAATAAAAGGTTTAATGGTGAGTTATTCTTTAGAAATTGCTATCATACTATTTGTTCAAAGAGAGGTTCCATTTTTATATAACAATATTTTTGGGTAATGATATATTTTGCAATTTTGAATTTTTATTAAATTCATAAATGCTATATATAAATATATTAAATGCTTATTCATGTTTCTTATTTAAAATTAAGAGATTAATTGCAATTTGATAATTATAAAAATCTTCAAAAGTATCTTAGCTATTTATTTGAGGAAAAAGTATTTCTACTTATGTTCTGTTGTAAAATATAAATATCATATTTTCATTAATTATTTCTATTTAGGGTCCAGAACTTTGATAAAATAATGATAGCTTTCATATCTCTTTAGGGCTTATATAATTGCTGTGTTTAACCCACATTATGCAAAGAAAGCGTAATAACTAATCGAAGAGACATTTAATCCTTTAATTTATTGCTTTTTACCTAATTTTCAAGCAGAATATTACTGTTTATATTTTTTAGAAGTTGTAATCTGCTAGCTTGTATGATTGCCTAACCTTTACCTAAAGATTAATCCATATATAAGCAGTGTAAAATATCCTTCTCACTCTTTGCTTAATCAGAGTACATGTAATCATTTTAAGTTGATAGTTACTACTTTAAATTTTTATCTTATAAATTCAATGATTTTATCAATATTATTGCATTAAGTAGTCATTTCATATCCATTCATTAGAATTAATTTTGAGAAAATTTAGAATGTAAAAATATCAAAATCCATTTATTATATGATTTTATAAACTGGAGATAATTTAGTTTGACGTAGGGATTAAGTTTTTGTCCCCATCAATTAAAACTTATAAAAGATCTTTGAAATTAGTCATAACGCCTGAATCAAGCAGCTCCTTTGCAAGCTGAGATACTGACATCAAGTTATCTGTGACCTCTTAGAATTTCTCTCCAGCTAACTGATGTAATATCATAACAAGTAGAGAGTAGTTGTCTCTCCAAGGCTCTGCTTTTATTGTCCCCATGAATTAAGATCCATCAACATAGGTATTTGAGGTCGTGTCTGTTTAAAATGTTTAGGATCCTAAAACTTGAGCTCTTGAAAAGTTACTGATCGTACAATATGAGGTATCATCGAGATTGATTTTGATGTTCTGGGGCTTTAAATAGAGATGAACAACATTTTATTCATGGAGATTGGCTATTGCGATAGCCGCACTTACTATGCATCTCCATGTAACAATTCTACGATGCTTGAGATTTAGGAGATCTCCCAAGTTGAAGTCATACCCCTTAAGCCAAATGAGCAAATAAGTTGGGCTAAAATATATCTTGGTAATGTAGTCTAGTTGTTAATTTTTATGTTTCTCGAAATTGAGTAGCCAGTTAACGTCCTCTTAAACTCTCTCGCGGTAGAGTGCATCTTATTTCAAGGTTGTAATTTGATGTCTAGCCAAGTGGTTATATGTGAGTGCAGGTCTCATCTATATTAACTCTTCTATTGACTCAATTAGACAACCATTCTATTAAGTTTTTTATTTGATAATATCTTCGAAGTTTTAATAGTTGTTTGAAACTATTTTATTCTGTCATTAATTTGAAGTATTATCGATAAATTAATGACCCAATTAACTTAGTTCAGAGTAAACTTTTTGTGAATCATCGCAGATAGAATTATTAATTGAGTGTTCTGACTATTTGAGTTCCTCATTTTTATTAAGTGCTTCTGAGTGATCTGATTGTGGCCTTCTGTAAAACCTCGTTTTCTTTTTTTTAAGATCCAAAGTATACAGTTATTCAACAATCTATAAAATGAAATTTAACAATTAAACGCTTTGTTAATTACGAATGGAGGATACCCAGCTTTGTGAAGTTCAACTTCCGAATGAATAATTAGGTGATTTTTTAGTAATGTAGTCGGGTATCTACCATTAAACTTTAGTTTACAAACTTTGCATTAGTATCCCTCCTTTGATTTCAAATGAGCGAACTTTCCCTGTTTTCTAGAATGAGTTTTCATGTGCCTTGTAAACTATTTTTTGGTAAAGTCTTTGTCACAAATGGTGCATGTATAGGGTGTTGAAGATTTAGTATTTCTACTCTTATTTGTGTTATTACCCAATTAGGACTTGGTTAACTTTTTATTGTTTATATTTTCTATGTAAAAATTTTAGTTAAATTATTCTTACCATTTTCTATTGTACAGCTTGAAAGTTCGATAACTGAAGATGAGTATTCGTCATCTGAATTAAGACTGCTTAAAGATGACATGCTGTAAGCGATTCCTTTTATTCTGCCTTCCATTTACTATTAAGTAAGTTTATTTATAAAATTAATAATAGTCACAATTTTATTATAAGTAGTAAACTCGATTATTAAATACTGCTATTATAAAAGCTAACATTAAATATAGTATAAAGTACCGAATCTATAACAAATCTAAGAACTCAAATTCAAGAAATAAATACTAACTTTAAAACCCATAAACCCAGAGTTAAGCAAAATTACAAAGATTAAGGGCCCCAAGGGCGGCACCAGGGCCCTTTTTGGTAACTAAATCTTGCATAAAAAGGGTTTTGGGTAAATTTAAGTTCCAAATATAAAACATGAAAAAATCAATATCAATCTGAGATGTTCAATCTAAAGCACATTAGAGTAATTTCTTAGAGAATTTAAACAAAGTGCAATTGTGACAGATAGATGACTAGAACCAATAAGATGATTCCATTAGGCAAGGTATCTCAATTTTAATAGGAAATGTGAAACTTAAACTTAAGTTCCCAAATCTATTAGTTATTAATTAATAGTAAAATGGAAAATTCCTAAGCAAACTAAAATAACAGTCAAATCAATACACAGATCCCATCCAAATAGTTAGAAGGTTAGCTTAGTAGCAAAGCAGACTGGTACAATTATTTCAAATTCCAGAGTAAGAACCAGAACTTTAACTTATCATAGGTAATATGTTCATGCCTCCCTATAGGCAATGTACAATGAGGTTCATACGAGATGTCCTTAAAGGGACAAAAATTCTTATCAAGTCAAACGAAATGATATGGATAAACGTCCCTTACTTTCCTGAATTGAGCTTGAAGCGGATTTGGGAGGAAGTCCGCGCTGATGAGGAATTGAAGAAGTACTTAAATATCTACGATGACTCTGATGAGCTCCCTGATCGCAATTATTTTTTTTGGCATACTAGGAACACTTAGAGGCGAATATGTGTAAAGAATAGTCCATGAATAACAGTAGATTAGAGTTTCAGGGACACAAATATCGGGGAACCAAAATACAATTCTCATAAGCAATGAATTTTTGGAGCTTCTCTAAAAGAACCCAACTATTTCTAGTAAGACAAATCTGTTCTTTATTTTTTCATATAGAAAGAAAAGGCAGAGCACTCTCACTTTTGAAACAGGGATCGTAAATCAGACGAATTACCAAAAAACGAAAATTAAATGAAATAACGTTTTCTTATTCTGATTATGTTGGTTAACAAAACGATAATTAAGAAGAACAAAAAGAGGGGTAGCAAATTAGGAACCTTAATTCAACTCCATAAAAACAAAAGTTTTTTAATATTTTATACTTAAAACCTAATTAATTAAATAAAACATCTACTTAATCATTCTTCTTTTAATAAACTACTTAACGTTGCATTTTATTTATATGCCTTTTTCTGTTTTATTACAATCACTTTACTTAATATTACAAATTGCGTTCCTTACTATTTAATAGTGCATCTTATTTGAAAAATTAAAGTTCCTTTCAATTATGTCCCTTTTATACTAAAGCTTAACTCGAGAAAAGATTTCTTCAATGCAGTTAAACTCTGAGGAATAAGGGGCATTAAAAATATATCTCCACCCATTATCTTCGATTTATTACTTGAAGGCCCTATTGTGATGAGCGCGCAAGTTTTTCATAAAGAGTATTGCCTTTTTGCCTTTAAAAGAATTTTCAATAATCTCAATGCCTTAAATTAAGTCTGGAATTTTTATTGACTTTTCTTTAATTATGTACCCTAAAAGCCCTTATTGTCCAGGAATGAATACTAACGCAGCTAGAGTTTTAATGTTGACACCTCCACTCTGAACATCCTAATTTTAATAAGGTCCAGCCCACGATCACAATGTTATTGCGTGTGGCTTAAAGATAGTCTCATCTAAGTAAATTATACTTTCCTGTTGAAAGTAAGCGTTGCATATTAAAGGATACGAATGAAGCTAAGCATCCTGAATTTATGTTTTTTTAGAAGCTAAAATCCTATAAGAAGACTTTGATTTTTTGTATTTCACGCCATTAGATAGATAAATGTTTCTTAAACTAGAAGTAGAAATCTTAGAACAAGGAAATGTACGATGAAAGATTTTAGCCCTATCCGAAATAGAGTAAAGTTTAAGTTCCTTCAAAGTATTTTGGTTGACCAAGTAGTTTAAATGTTCAAGAGTCAAATTCAACGCTATTTTCTTTTTCTTTTTACAGTGATTAGGCTAGTTTTATGGATTAATGCAGACTTTTCTTATTTTGCTCATGTGCAACCCGAAAAGATTTCCTAAATATTTATAACTAAAGTATGTTATTCTCGCATTCAAAGGATCCTACTCTCCAAATCAAAGCTTGAGAATTAGTTGTCTATCTTCCTCATTGATAGTACTTTATAAAAGCTACCTCATTTTCATTTTATTTATATTTAATTTATGATTCTAAATTTTTTCAAAAAATAATTCTTATGATTGAAATTATTCTTATTTTAAACTTACTGAATTTTGAAATAATTATTCTACATTTAATATATTTTATAATTTATTTTATATTATTATGAACATAGTGCGAACAATTTATGATTGTTAAAAATGAAATTGAATATAATTATAATTAGAATACTTCCTTTACTTACCAAAAGTGAAATATCCAAAAATACGATTCAACTTATTCACGGTCTTTACTTCTTCTTCATCAACGTATTGTTGTTCTTTTGATCTCGAGTACTTATCCAAGGAGGTCTTGCTAGGTAGGACCACTAAGGATTGATATACTTTTAGTTACTAACTTTTTATGAGAATTATATATCTCAATCTGCATCTATTCAATAAAACTTTTAAATATTTTGAGTTTTATTTTATATTATTAATATTTTATAGAGTGATTTTTTGACTAATTAATTTTTTAGGATATGCCATATAATTATTTGGAATATTTTACATAACATTGATATATAGTCTTCACTTACATTTGTTTTTCCTGTTTTTAATAGTTATTATCTTCATTTAATACCGTAAATTGACTTAACGTTCACAAACTTTAAAATGAAATATCACTTTTCTTTTTGGAGTTGTTTAAATCTAAAACTTCCTTCTGATGCCTTGTCACTTTATTTTATTTTCTCAAGATAAATCAATCCTACTTACTATTTGCTACAAATATTTACAATTATAGATCAAGCTACATTAAATTAATCTTGAATTTATTGATTTCAATGAATTATAACTTCAAAGGAAAAAGTTAAGCATCTGAGAAATAACTCATGTTTAATGAAATTTGGGTTATATATATTTTATCAACTAATATATTATTGAAAACAAGCTAAGAATCAGTATTGATCTAAATAATAAATCTACTGTTGATATTACTTAAATTTATCTATTTATAACAAAATAATAATTATTCAAATATAAGATTTGAATATTAATATTTATTTACTTAACTCTAAATATGGAGTAAGTTATCTTTAATATTATGAATTTTAAACATCACTATTCTCAAGTCATCTTTCTTATCCTTGAATTATTTTGAAAATTTTGAAATTTATCTTATTTCATCAACTTCTACAACTTCCTCTTTAAATATAAACCCCAAAAGTTTGATTAAATTAGAACAGAAAAAATCTAACTGCCACTATTTTGGCAATAAAATAGATAGAGCTAGAGATTAAAATTATAAATCAAATCTGTGTTAGAAATATTTTTTAATAAATAAATAAAACTAATACTACAATTTCTAAAACATTCAGTATTTTAATAATTATTTCCAGTTCTGCTTAATCTACAAATCAATTTAATGAAGAAGAGGAAGAAGAAGAAGAAGAAGAAGAAGAAGAAGAAGAAGAAGAAGTATCAAAACACTGAACTTAAATCTCAGCATAATTAGTAGTCTAGATATTTATAAAATTGAAGTAAAATTTGAATTAGATTAATTAAATAAAAAGGTTCATTCATTTTTATTTACTATGACTATTATTTTAACTCCTACAAATTGAGTAAATCAATTAGCTTCTTGGCAAAGTAATTCAGTATAAATCTTTGAGATTCAGGTAGGAGCTTCTCTTCTCTAATTTAAGTTATCATTTCTTTTAAATCTTTGTTTGACTTTTTTAATTAAACAAATTTCTTCCCAACAAGTATTTCTAGTAGAGAATAAATGTCTTATCGATTGTCTCCATTTTCGACTTCATCAAAGTGTTTTTAGTCTTAATAGATTGTCATTTGCATTAAAGAAGCATCTAACTTTATGTTCAAGAAAGTTGAGTACTTGAAGTTTGTTATCAAAACTTTTGAGTTGTTTTAATTCATGACTTTAATTGTTGTTTTTGATAAAAATCTGTGAAATATTCCTGCTTTGTTGAGTTAAGCAACAGCATCTACAATGTCTGGGAAGATTTTTAATTTTATTTAAAACCTTCTTGTTTTAAATATTAAGCGTAGAACAAGGTCCAGTTAACCCTTTTGATTTTCAATGCTTCATTGTCAAATGTAATAGCTACTATTTAATCTTTGTTAAAATTTTCGCCTTTTTAATTTAAGTAAGGTATGAACTTTAACTCAGTCCATAATTGAGTAGCAAGGCTTAAGTTTTCATTTAGTTCTATAAATTTGTAATCAGTTTGTCTTCCTATTATTTAATTGAACTTCCCTTAATCCAACTTTAAGATTTATTGCTCTTGTGATTATTCCAAAATTAATTGGATTTCATGTTTAATAAAATCGTTAAGGTTCGCTTCAGATGTCAGTCTTGCATTCTCATATTTCTAGTGAATTATTTATCTTGGTTTAGCCTTAATGGCGTCTTTGTTTAGTACACTAGAACTCTCATCTTACTTAAATAATTCTTAATTTAATTGAGAAAGGTCTGAGTCTTCAGATTACAGATCCTCTTAATTTATGCCATCTAGCTTGGATTTGCATTAATAAGCTTAAATTTTTATTCATTCTATTTATTTTATAACCTAAAATTAATTATTAAAATTATTTCTCACAATTTAAGGGTACCCTGATTATTTAAGTGTATCGAAGTCATGGGAACTCAGATGGTACAGCAAGATAAACTTCAACTTATAAACCTTTTGTTTTTTACTCTTAGTGCAAACAAGGCACTTGTAAACCCCTCCTTTTTTAAGTTAGATAAATTTCACTTGATTTCTTTAGTAGGGAGCTTGATGTCTTTTAAGTTCGACAGCAGTATAAATTTAATTTCACAGTTGGCAATTATAAAGAGTTTAAGCCTTTTTTGATTTATTGGAGGCTCTTGCTGATCTTCGAGACTACCACTAAATATAGAACTCTTAATATCTGTCATATTTTCCCTATACACTTGTGTTTTATTACAGATAATTGTTCTAATCATTTTAACTTTGAGAAATATTGCTAAGATTTTCAATTTAATTAGAAACTTCGTCAATAGAATCAGAACCTGAAGATAAAGATGAGGAATTTTTCCGCATATTTAATACTTAATATATACATAATTAAATTAAGGTTATTAAATATACAAACGTTCCTTAAGGTCAATAGTAAATAAAATTTTGGTAAAAGTATATTTATTTTAACATAAAATTATTTTTATTTATCTCAGTTGGCGCCAAAGAAATGCCAGAATGCGCCAAAGAGGCTTATTAAAGAATACAGCACTGTCAGTTGGCGCTATTCATAATGTCAGGATGCGCTAATAAATTATAGAGTAAGCATTTTAATATTTAATTTATGTTTTAAATACATAAATTCTGGGTGTAACTTTCATTGTATGTTCAATCGATTAAACAAAGTATAAGATTCAATCATAAAATAATGAGAATTTATGCTCAACTTCAATTATAATTTAATTATGTGATAATACATAAATTAAACCAACATAAAACTATATTTATATAATAGGACTTAATTAACCTAATACTACTTAAATTTTATATTACCTATTAATTAGTTTGTAAGCCATAGTTAATAGTTATTAAATAGAATGAAAATGAATTAAAATCGACAAGAAGTCCCTGGAAATATCACAAACATAAATAGTAGATTACTATATGGGAGCCTGAACACCCAATCTTACTGGTATAACCACCTAAAATATTCACGTAAATAATTATGTCTTAACATATTTAGTTGGCTATCACTTGCCTAGCTACAAAAAGACAATCATGAGAATTATCAAAGATGTACTGGCCTCAAGAAAAGAGCTTCTAAAATCAGCAGATGTCATTTATGTGAATGTACCAAATTATCAAAATTTAGGGATCCTGAACATATTCATTGTGTAAAGGACGATGAAGTAGTCAATAGGTACCTTGCTGTTTATGACGGTATTGAAGACCTAAATGACAAGCATTTCTTTTATGGAGTCTTAAAAACTTTAAGAAATGAATGGTTGACATAAATAGTTATTTCACAGCAGACCTAAAGAAATCAAGCAACAGACGATTAAAAAATAGGGGAGACCATAGAGATAAGTTAAGAATTCATAAAAGAAATTTAATCTTTACCATATTTTTCGAGTAAGTTAACATAAATAATTATGATATTATAGAACGTAAAGGAAATGCCCTTTCATTTCTAAAACAAAAGTCATTTGGGAGAAAACAACCTAATAAGAGAAAGAGATAAGAAATTTCCGGCTATAAAGAAGAATTAAAAAAAAAAGTAACTAATTTTAGCTGACTTAATCAAATATGCCATTCAGAGATGAAAATACAAGAATGAAAAGTCTACCATCAAAAGACTTTAATTGTATTGATTTTCTTAAGACCTAATTAAATTAAATCCCTTATGATAATTAAAGTTAAATAATTCATATACAAGTCTAGGGCTTAAGTTAATTTATACAAATTTCTTCGCTATTAACATAATCTATTGTGTCAATTTTTTATATTGAGTCTTTAACTATTTAAAAACTTTTTGAGTTTGATAGTTTAAATTGCAGTTTAATTAAGTCCTTTTTATAATGTCTTTTTACCCGAGAGAAAACATTTTCAATACATTTGTATTGGAAGAATATGGAGCATTGAATAGCAGTGTCCAACCTCTCTCTCTCTTCAACTAACTATCGAAATACCTTTGAGTGATGGGCTCTTAAATTGTTAACTCTCTACCTTTATACGTTATTTCTAAATCTTGAATTATAAGCAGTAAGTCTTCTGTTTTAATTGACTTTGGTTTTATTCTAAAACATTCAAAACCAAACTTAGGACTGATACCTACAGCTGCTGCAAGAGTATTTAAGTTTATCTCTTCTTTTTTAAGATCTAGTTGCTATATTTATGAGCCCATGATCTATAAGTTAATGAATGAAGCTTGAATATTGTTTCATCTAAATAGACAATATCAGAATTACTTACTTTGTTTAATTCTTAAAGTATTCATAATAGGTCCTTTTAAATTTATTATTTTTTAAGTTCAGTTATGTTTCAATCTGTCCTTGTAGCCTTATATTCAATTCCATGTTATTTGAACAATGAATTAGCTGAAATATGATAATTTTGGTGAATAAATTGATTAATCAAGATTTCACTTGTTTGATTTTAAATTAAATATATAAATCAAGGTACTCTACCGCAAAACAGGTTTATATATAAAAATCTGCGGTAGAGTACCTTGATTTATATATTTAATTTAAAATCAAACAAGTGAAATCTTGATTAATCAATTTATTCACCAAAATTATCATATCTTAGCTAAATATAAGCTTGAAGTTGAAATTTTAGCTTCAGGAAATACTGAATGAAAAACTTAGGCTCTTTAATTAATTGAAAGCTTCATTTGATCTTTTAAGGTCTATTAAGAGATTAAATAATTAAGTTGTTCTCAAATCAATTTCATTTTCCTATTTTTTCTCTTTAATGTATCTTTATTTTAGGTCTTCAATTGTTTTAGTAATTTAATGATGAACTTTACAGAAAGGTTTAGTGATTTTGATATTTCTTTAATAGAACCAAAAATTCTGCTTTATTTTTCATAATTCTTTTCTCTTAATCGTAACAAACAAATAAGGTTACAATACTTTGCAAAAATTTCATTATCGCTATTCATATCAAATAATTTTATAAAGTTAATTAATTTTATCTATTTACAAATTTTACTTCAATTTTTAGAATTCATTTAAATAATAACTGCATTGAACTGCTTGAAACATTCTATCTTACCTTTAGCAGATCTTTATTTATTAATTTTATCTATTTATGATTAGGACCTTCAAATATCCTATACCTATTGTATTTAGGACTAATGATGAAGTTGTCAGGATTTTATCAATTTAGATATCCATTAGTATTATGAAGTTTTGAATTGAAATACAAAGTATCTATTGAATTGATAAACAATAAGCAGTTGCAGAATACTTGAAATAGATTTCACATATATTAATCATCAATATTGTGTTTGTTGTTGGTTGACACCAATTCTTCATTTACTTATGTTATTATTATTATTAATTATATTTAAGATCATTTATTGGCAATGTAAATGGTATAATTTAATATAAGATCTATTGACATTTTGATCTATCAGTTAAAATAAAAAGTTGATTTGTTTTGATATAAATTCTAATATTTTTAAAAGTTTTAGGATGAAATTGGCAATTAATTATGCTCAACTCCCAATAAAGCTCATACTTTATTCAAATGATACATTATTACCTTTTAAGTCCATTAAGTGGACTCTTTGGAATAAATTATAATTTTTTTATGTTTTTATTAGATGACTTCTTAAATTAAAATATAAAATAAATATTAATACATTTTTCAAGTTTTAGCTGAAGGTTTTATTACTTTTTGTATAAATTATGCTTATTTTCTATCATTTATTACTCACTTGAAATTGTCACCTAATCTGATATTTAAAGTAATTCTTACGAATACTTTCAAATTTTAATAAGTAATTTATCATAAAGAAAAATAGTTTATTCATAACTTTGAATAATTATAAATATCTATCAATTAACATCGGTTTCTACTATTTATATTTATTAATTTACCTTAGCAATGGATGCTAATAACAAACCTTAAATAAGTAGATATGCTTTACGTTTTCATAGGACTAAACTTTAGTTATAGTCAATTGGAATGAATATCTCGACATTACTGAAAGTATTGTCGAATTAATTAATTTCTTTGGTGACTCTAGTATTGACAAAGAATTCAAAATCAATCTTAAAGGCTTACTGAAGGAATCGTAATTGCTTACAGTTACTTCATGTCCAATTAATTACTTTATCTTTTAGATTTAACAAAAATATCTATGTTAAATAATATCTTTAATCAAGATTCCCAGATATTTCATTTAAATTAAGGCCATTGAAAGTAAATGTTAAGGACACAAAAATTAATTAGTTTATAAGTGAATAATTCAGGTAAAGAAGAATGCAAAGTATAATTTCACCATTTGAAGATTACTAATTAAATTGAATATATTTTAAAGCCTACATTCTCAATCATAAACATAAAATATTAATAAATTTATATTAAATTTAAAAAGGAACTTATCTTGTTTTTATTCATTTAAGCATTCGGATGATGTCAGGAATTATTATAAATATTAAGAAGTATAATTAATTAAAATATGAATGTCTGGATTCATTGCAACTACTCACAAATGCTCTTCATTCTCGTTCAAAATGTTTTCCAAAATCCCATGGCATTATAAAAATCATGTGAACTTGTCGCACAATAATTTCTCAGAGTCGAGTGTCAAGTGGAGCCATTGCTCATGTGCAGGATTACTTGGTCTACTCTTTTAAGACATCCTTTGAATAGTTGGGAAACATCAATTAATATGGTATTCAACGATACCACACCACGTATTTTTACTATTATGTAAATAATTATCTTAATTTGAATGATATTTTTTGTAATTTATTTAAAAGGTACCTTTTTTAATTTTACTTATTACTTAGTTTATTTAAATATTATTATATTCATTTTAACAATTAATTTTTTAAAGAATATATTTCTTTAAGTAAAGCATTTATACTTAAGATACTTGCAAATATATATATATATATAAGTAGTTCATGATTATATTTATAAATATAATATTCTTTAAAAAATAAATTTAAAATATCATAAAATTACTTTTTTAATAAACTAAATACTATTAAATATTATAGTTATTAGCTTATCAAAAGAAGCATATTTTAGATATTCATTAAAAAAATATGATAATCTTTGCAGATATGAAACAATCATATGTAAAGAAGTTTGCATCATACATTTTATAATGAATAGCTTTTTCTAAAGCAAGCCTGATTAGTAAATAATCAATTTAAAGTAGATATTTATACTAATCTTGTTTCATAGAAGAGTAAAGTTAATTATATTTTCAATTCTAAGAAAATATACAATACTATGATATTAAAATTATTTATATCAAAGTAGGTTAATAAAATAGTAGGTATTATTAGGAATTATGTGCACATTATAACTACATAATTAGTGTTTAAAATGTATAAATCCTAAATAAAAAAATTAGGTTTAAGAAAGAAGAAACAAAACATTAGCAAAAGAAATAATAAATAATATACAAAACGTCAGATTGGAGAATTTTAAATATTATTATTATTACATAATAAAATTAATAAATATAATAATAATATGATCACATCGAGGTCTCTGGGGACCCCCGATCTTATAAGGATGCATTCTAATAAGGGACAAGTCCTTTAAATTAGGTTGGAGATTCTCTCTGTGTATACTGAGTCTTCATCTTCTTTTCTTTCCTCCTCTTTTCTTTGGTCTCTGATTTCTTCTTCTCTATGGTTTGTTCTTTCTTCCTTTTCTTCTAGTTGAGGATTTTTATTGATTCTCACATGTCCTTAAATTTGAATTGAGTGTCAAAGTTCTCGACGTTGATTGAGAAATTTAGGTCTTTTGTTCCAATGATTTCTTTGCATCTTGAGAAATTAGTTGAACTAGGAAGCTCTTCATAAATTATATATTGTTTTTGGAGACATTTGACATAGATCTCTACTTGGTTAAGTTGTTCATGGTAGTCTAAAATAATTGAGATGCAGCTTTTCTATCTGGGTGTGACATTTTTGAGTACTAGTACATTAAAGAGTATCATAAAGCGAATTACATCAGCGCTAGTTTCCATTACCGTTCCTTTTTTGGCCTTGATGAATTCTTCGAATTCTCAATCATTATAGTTATGGGTTCTATTAGTCTAGGTCATCTAATGTCACCAAATATGGCTGACGCTGCGTTAGCGTATTTCACGATTTGTTTGATGAGCTTAGTGTTTATTATACTTAGTCAGATCAAGATATATGATTCTCTTGTGTAGAATATTTTTAGAGTTGCGCCTTAGCAATGGTATACATCTCCTTATAGGATCCAGTTTAATAATAATTTATTTATTTCTTAATTGTTAATAGTTTAATTAGGATCCATATTTAGTATTTAGTTTGATTTTACAATTTCTTATTAAATTGCTATTTAGTACTAATTTTATTCCGTGACGTATTATACGTAATTGAGTTATGAGTTCTGGGACTGGTTAGTATATGCAGGAGGGTATGCCTTCCTTCACTTTCTCCTAGTTACTATCTATGTAGTAAGTTGGTTCTGTTGAGATTTCAGGGTATTATCTATCGTTTTCATTGTCATCGCACCTTTGTTTCTATTAAACCGAACTTTAGTCTTCCTCATTGTCTGAGTATATTACTCTTTTTGTGATGAGGTCGGCGTTTCTGTTATGGGGTGTGTTGTTCTCACTGTGAACTATACTACCATTTAAGTTTAAATAGATTGATTTCTCTTATCCTGGTGGAGATGGTGGTATTTCAAGGCTTAGTTCGCTTTAAGCTCTTAAGTGTATTATTGGAGTTCTGGTGAGTGATTTTTGAGGTTTTATGAACTTATTATTTACGGAGGCGAATCTTAGCATTTGAAAAAGTGGTTGTGTCTAAAGTTGTACTTCATCGCTCTTGTTCTCTTTGCTCTATTTGAGCTTAGTTAGTTGTATTTGGAAGCTATTGACTCTTGTAAATCCCTTTCTTATTATATTTCTTGCTATAAATGTAATTATTTCAAGTATATGAAATCACCATTGGTTTTTGTTTCTTTGGATAGTTTCTATTGTATATTTTGCTAGGTGATGAAAGTCTTCATTTTCGATATCACCTTATATAATATCATTTTGTAATTTGCTCGGTATACCCATTCTGTGTTTCTTATTTAATTAATAAATATAATAAAACAAAAATAAAATATAAATAACATTAAAAATTGAATAAACAAACGATTCTTAATGATACAATAGAATAGAAAAAAATTAAACTGTGATATAGTGTTCAATAATTAAATTTAAATTTTTGACCACCGAAACCCGGACTTCCAAAGTCACTGTCTTTTTGAATTTTTTATTGGTGTATTTAAATATATAAAACCCCAAAACCCCATGGAATAAGGAAGTTGGTAAATTTAAATTCAGATTCAAATAAATCAATAATTATTCTTAATATTTTGTTGCTTGTTGATTTGTGATGGAAGCCCTTATATATATATATATTAGTACCCTTGTTGATAAATGACTAGCAACCAAATTTTAAAACTGAGTATTTAAGACTTTTAATATATTAAATCATTCTTAAGTTTAATTCCTAACTGCCATTAATGGCGACTGCCATATTTCAGGCTAACTGACCATTGTGACTTGAGCGACAGTAGCATGTCTAAGCATCTCTGGTGCAGCTGTCAGCCATCAAGGCAAATCTACTGGGTCTTTAACAGCCACAAGAAATGGGGAGAAGAAGGATGAGGCAGAGGCCTAATTGCCATTCACTGTAATACCGTTACTAGCATTGACATCGCGTGCCTCCCATAGAGAACCAGCGGCTTTGAAGGGTTTAATAGTCATGTGACTCTCTCTGTCGATGCCTACTATGCTCGAAAGGCTCTGAGGAGCTGGAGGGTGAGTATTAGCGTTGTTCATCTGACCCCTTATAGCATTACAAGTGAGATGGGCAAGATATTGCGAACACATTTGAGCTGAATCTACTCGTATTAAGCACAAAGATTGCAATAGTAAGAGAGATGGAAGGCCTTGTATAGCCTGATACCCGAAGATAACTAAGCATTGACACTACTGACATCTGAGCATGTTGCCTTTGGTGCGAAGATGTGACATTGCAGCTCTGAAGCACGAAAGTGGAAGGGATCCTCATTTGATGAGATGCTAAAAGGCTTACAGCTAGTAGGATAGTGCTTCAGGAATCATTAGCCCAGCATACGCCAAGAGGTACATCTCCTTCGAAAGTCTATTCAATCCAATAGGAAATCAGATAACCACCAGAAGAAAGCGGCAAAGAGCTATAGGAAAGCATCTGCATGCAAGAAGCGCGTGACTGTAGCCAGAGATTCAACTCAAAGAGATGAGTAAGGCGACTGGTTGAAAGGCTATGGTATAGCATGAAAAACAAAGATGCTCGTGTATCTCGGCCCCTGAGATAGATGTCTTGGTCGGAGACTCCATCTCCCTGCGTCTTTGCACGGTGAATCGCGTGGCAGCACTGGCCACCCCCCATTCGAAGGTTCGCCCCTTACTTCGTCGGCAAAACCGAAAGTCCACAAATGCCTGAGTTCCCAATGTAAGTATTTTGACCATTTTCTGAGGTAGCCTATTAAACCCCTGCTGTAGGCTAGAGAGCAGATAGAGAACGGCAAACTGATGCTGAGGCTCTGCTCTTCCACTCCGCTGAGAAAGCAAAGGAGTCCCTAGTAGCTTCATCTTTAAGCATCCCCTTTTGATCAGCTGCCTATCTGTCAACATTTGGACAAAAGTGTCAACATTCTGACATCGAGATCCTTAAGTGTAGAATGTGGTACATGTTGAAGAGCCAAGATCAGGAGCGAAGACCCCTAACTGAAAATGCCAAGCAAACAATAGGGAATGAAAGCTTGGCCATAAACCGCATGAAGGCTTGCAGTCTAAGCAGGGCAACTATAGAACTAGTAGGAATAACATGACATCTCTTTTGCCAATACTCTCAATGCCTCCACTCTTAGGTATCCTGCTATCCTCATAGAGCTCGCATGCTAAATTGCCTAATATAGTAATTAAGCTTGTGTATAAATAGATTATCTCTCCTATATATATTTAGCTAATGGGTTTTGTTTTTGTATTTGATTTTCTTTTTCACTATTTTCAACATACTTTTATATATATTTTATCCAAATAAAATTGGTTTTCTGAGGCGAGAACGAATTAAATGCTTTAAAATATTATTGTAGGAATAAATTTTATTTGGGAAAATAAATTATAATTAAATAAATCAAATTGATAAATAGTGGCAGTTAACTTTCTGGAAACTTATACAATATGGTACTTGTTTGAAAGAGAATT